>JACJUY010001909.1:4532-59192 GCA_014220935.1 Platorchestia sp. MABIK | reverse complement strand
CGGGGTGAGGCATTAAGGGGTGAGGCGGGGTGAGGCATTAAGGAGGTGAGGCGGGGTGAGGCATAAAGGGGGTGAGGCTGGGAAGTTGAGGGATGCAGTGGGACAGATATGGAGTCAGTGCATGCATACAAGCTGGGCTGCACGCGGTGTTCACTGGTCCGTGCATTGTTTTCATTACGAATTGAGTAACAAAAAAAGTTAAGGGAGTGTCAATGACTGGTTTTTGAATATAAATTTATTCGTCACGGACTGAACATTTCGGGCCAGGACACTTCTTCTGCTAGACTTTTGAATAAATAGTTGTAATTGTTTCAATTGTAGAAAATTTTGTACAAATATTTTGCCTCAGTCACACATTTAAAATTTGAGTCAACAGAAATACAAGATTACAGATCGATAACAGATCGACTGAAAAGCTGAAACGGGAACAGTTCGGGGTTAAATCAAAGACGAACGCTGTTCAAAAACACATATCCGCTAGGAATGCTAGATTACAAGTCATATTGAAGGCAACGGTGTTAATAAATGAATTCCAAATTTTTACATGTGCATTTGAAATTCATATATTTGTACAGACGCACTTGTAGCAGATTAATCTAAGCCAAAGAAACCATCAAGAATGTAAGGGAAAAAATGCTGGCTAGTTAGAGAAATAAGATGATGAGACTCAAAAAATCTAGTCGGCTTAGTTCAGGCTGAGATTTGGAAACAACTGAATATTAAGTGATACAAATTTAACCAACTAAGTTTAAAGAATTAGCACTTGCATGTCGTTCAGAATAGGTGTTGTTTTGTCTGCAGATGTTAATTTCAGTTAGTAATCTCAGTGTATCCCCAATATTGGTACAGACTTCAAGAGTAAAATAAGAGTCAGAAACTTTGGTATCGCGTTAAACATAACGGTGGGATGTCATTGAAGAATTTAAAAAATCCCACAATGTAGCTCTAGTTTTTTCACATTGTAGCTCCAATTTTTCCCCAATGTAGCTTCAGTTTTTTTCACAATGTAGCTCTAGTTTTTTTACAATATAGCTCCAATTTTTTCACAATGTAGTTCCAGTTTTTCAAAATGTAGCTCCAATTTTTTCACATTGTAGCTCCAATTTTTCCACAATGTAGCTTCAGTTTTTTCCACAATGCAGCTCCAATTTTTTCACAAATAGTTTCAGTTTTTCACAATGTGGCTCCAATTTTTTCACGACGTAGCTCCAGCTTCATGACTAGGTTCCACGAGCTTCTCCCCTCTGGCGCGCAATGTGCGGATCGTGGAACCGACGTACTTGGATGCGCAACGTGCACAACGAAATTTATAGACGATGCAAGATCGAAGACACTTGAGAAATTTGTCTCTGTAATGGGAAACGTTTTTGTTTGATGGTCATTCATGTGTACTGTTTGGAGTGATATTTGTGAAAAAAATGAGGGTAGGATATTAATCTAATTTGCAGTATTAAAAAGCCAATAATAACAGTGCTTAAATTATTTTACCTCCAATTTCTCTTCTGCAAAAGTACAGGGTGAAGTAAAATTAAGCCGCTTCCCCATTTAAAAGTGAATATATTTTTTGCAAATGAGTGCACTTTATGAATATTTTATTCTTTCTTATAACACAGTTTAAAGATGGGACTTTTATAACATAGTATAAAGATTGGAATTTTACTTTGACCTATGCGTGAAAAATAGTCACGTAATTGGCCTTTATTTTCGACTTCACAAACACGAGCTCTTTGTAAAGCATTTTTCTTTACAATTCTTAGCATCTGAAGCTGTATGGAATGAATTTGATCTTGTATGTTTGCCTTGAATTGGTGAATAGTTCAAGGTTTATTTACGTACACCTTTTATTTTACGTACGAACAAAACTTACTAGCCAATCTCTACGCTGTGTTCCAATAACTGAGCGCACGTTTTCAAAATTAAATTCAATTATCATCACTCTCTCTCTTCGGCTGTGAAGTTATTCATATTCAAATGTCTAACGACGGAACTTTATAATTCTGAAAAGAAAAATCAAAGTCAACTTATGGAAAAAAGATATTTCATTTAAATAGGTAAAGTGACTTATGCGACACCCGGTATGATAAAAATATTTACAGTTTCATTGTTTGAATCCCAGTTCTAGGAAATTAAAGTGAGTTTTTTATGGCCTTTATTTGAATCACTACAAATACTCAACAATATCCTTATTTCAGTCCTTATAGTCGCGACAGGCTCCAATGAAGACAAACCATTTTAACACACAACGTCTTGATCTTTATTATTTCCCTAACACAATCGCAATTTGTGCTTCATCCCTTTCATCACCGAGAACTTAGAATTGAACAGATAACTGGCCAAGATCCGGTATTATTTAAATAGACGAAAGATCAGGCCGGCCTTGGGAAGGAAATTTCATGAGGGAGAAATACTCGAAAAATGCTGAGTTGACTTTAACCAATTTGATAGACCGAGGGCAGACATGATGTAACGAAGGCTGTAACTTTTGCTGAGTGAAACTCAAGAGAAAGGTACTCAAAGGAGAGCCCAAGCATAAAAGCTTGAGCAACAAGGTTGGCAAAGTGATATTTGGAAAGGTAAGTAGTGTAAGAAGAGACGAAATCACAAAATAATGATAACGAGTTCATGAATGAAAAAATGCACCAATTACATGATGCTCAAAAATACACTTCACCCAAATTTTTCCGTCGCGTTAGAAAGCATGGGTGTTACGGTTTCTTCAATTTCTGACGATTGGATATTCATTTTCTTTCAGAAACGATCTCAGTAAACTCAACCATGTTTTTAAAAATCAAGAATATAACATTGCCGGTACGCACGGGTATAAATGCATCTCAATGTTTATATTTTTCAGAGAAGAGTTTTTGCGAAAAAATGCATTTATCAAATTCTGTTACGTTTTAATTTAGAAGCAAATTGGGAAGGTATTAATTTCACGAGCTGGAATCAGTTTCTTACAGGAGTAACATGTCCCATTCCTGGAAGGTTTTTTGGTGTCACTTGCATACAGTTATAAATTACTGAGGTGTGAACTTACCTGACGTGCTGCCACACACTCCACACACCCCAGCAAGCAGCTACACACCATACACACCCCAGCAAGTAGCTACATAACCTAGCAAGCAGTCACACACCCCAGCAAGCAGCTACACACCCTACACACCCCAGCAAGCAGCTACGCACCCTACACACACCAGCAAGCAGCTAACATTGACCATCTGTCTGCCTGACTTATTCCAGACAAAACTCGACGGCCTGCGCGAATTTCACAGAAAGCATTAACTAATTACAATAATTCTTTTTAGGGAGCTTCTTTCAGCGAATGCTGCGCTAATTAATCCCTCCACCATCGCTCAAACACAAAAGTGCCGCAAAAAAAGACTCCAATTGGGCCCTATACTTTTGGAGGCTTTAGAGCCCGACCCGGGCCCTGGAGGCTGCAATATTTGTCATACAGTCTACGGTTGCCGAAAAAAATTAAAGAACTACTGATTTTTAGGCCTATCTAGGTCCCCGTAAAACGCAAGGCAAAGCAAATTGTGCACAGTGACTTTTGTGGATTCACGCCAGCCAGTGTGCAACGGTGCTTCCAGCGAAATAAATTTGTTCCCCCAAGGTTGTGTGGTTTGGATCTCCGTCCTGCTGAAACAGAGACATCGATGTCTGCGGTGATGTGATACTGTGCAGGGGACTTTGGGGGTGCGAAAATGCATTCTTCTTGTATAGGAATGTTTGTAGGATGATAATTTACGCGAAATTTCCAATGAAGTTACGCGAATTTTCTATGGAATGGCCAAAAAATTTTGACAATCAAAGCTACTTAGCATTAGTGTCATTGAACGTTTTGGAACTTGGAATTACTTTGTATGTTTTATATTCGGAAGATTATTTTTGAGGCAGTAAAACAGTTGAAAATACACTTCAATATTCAATGGCTAACGTCAAAGTTCTCAAATGTTCACGAAAGAAAGCATAAAGTGTGTGGTAGATCACGCGTCACGTACTCATCTTATTTAGCCAGCTAAAATATAAGCAAACTTGATTGTACAAACATCATTCGCATTCCATTTTAAAATTAACCTTTGATAATTTTTGCTGTTATTATTACTCTGATCAAGACTTTTCTTAAATTCCTAAATAATGAAAAACAGCAATGAAACATTCAAAATATAATGGACATTTTCGTCACTGATATCAAAAGACAATTTTTGAAAATTGGAAATTTAGTCAAACAAAATAGGCCTCGCTTAAAAAACGAACTCCAACCATTCATGACCCTTTTCAATCCATAATGGGAATAAAAGCCTCCCAATGAACCGCTTCACATGCTTTTAATTAATTTTTAACTTCTCCACCAGCTCATGCGCAGGTTCAATAATGACGAATTTATTTCAACAAAAAGTGGCGAGGTCAAAACATATCTTCAACCAAAAACTCAATTACTGCCGTGTTTGTTGTCCTGAAGTAAATATGGAAACAATTACCAGAAATGCAATGTAAATAAAACAGATCATTTGCCCTCGAAATAACAAAACAACGCAGACTTCGAAACGTGCCCCTCGATAGCACAGCCTACGATCGCTGAGCTGCGGAAGCATTGTCAAGGAGAAAAGAAACTTGATTGGAATTAAGTGAGACCCAAAAACCATCAGTAAATGAAGCCCAGGTCAACATGGCGCCAATTGCGCTCAGTTTTGCCAGCGCTGAGTGCCTGTCCGAGCTGCCGGCCGTCGCGTCGGCCGCAGATTGAGGGGTCCTTATGAAGAGGGCATTTCTAGTCGTGTATCATCCTTTTAGTTGGGATAGAAGCAATTTTTGAATCGTGTTTCATCCTTTTAGTTGGAATACAAGCAATTTTAAGTCGTGTAACATTCTTTTAGTTGGGATAAAAGCAATTTTTGAATCGTGTTTCATCCTTTCAGTTGAGATAGAAGCAATTTTTGAATCGTGTTTCATCCTTTTAGGTGGAATAGAAGCAATTTTGAGTCGTGTATCATCATTACAACTGAAGTAGGGGTCATTTGAGTCTTACATCATCGTTACTACTGAAATAGGGGTCATTTGAGTCTTACATCATCATTACAACTGAAATAGGGGTCATTTGAGTCTTACATCATCACCACAACTGAAATAGGGGTCGTTTGAGTCTTACATCATCATTACAACTGAAATAGGGGTCATCTGAGTCTTACATCATCATTACAACTGAAATAGGGGTCCTTTGAGTCATATATCATCACTACAACTGAAATAGGGGTCATTTGAGTCTTACATCATCATTCCAACCCAAATTGTGCACCATTAGAAACGAATCTCGTCTTTCAAAACATATTTCAATTCTGAATAAAAGTAATTTGAGTTTCTGAAAGAATGAACTTGATTATGATCGTAAATGAACAGAGAGCATAGCAAAATAATAAGCATTCTGTTCGGATGCTGATTTTTTACTCTGGATGTCTTTCAGAAACTTACTGAACCATGGAAGTTTGTCTCGACTTATCTGTAGTGTGCGTGGATAATGTTGAACCATCTTGCTATTTTATTTGAGAACAAATGATCTTTGTACACGGGAACAGAGGAGCAAAGGTTCAGCGTGTGACTCATGCAGCGTGTGTGACATATGCAGCGTGTGTGACCCATGCAGTGTGTGACCCATGCAGTGTGTGACCCATGCAGTGTGTGACCCATGCAGCGAATAACCCATGCAGCGTGTGACCCATGCAGCGTGTGTGACCCATGCAGCGTGTGACCCATGCAGCTTGTGACCCATGCAGCGTGTGACCCATGCAGCGTGTGGAGGTGTACACTAATCAACACGCCGACGGCCGATATCGGTGGTGGCTGCGGTGCGTTGCCGAAGGCATTTTCAACATCGCAAAACGAAGATTTCTTTCGTAAGCCAATCCCCGCAGCTCATGGTCAGGAATTCACGCCATTTTCAAGTGGCTTTTCGTCTCTCTCACTCAAAAGAATCTTTCCATTTTGGCAGCCGAAATTTAACGTAAAATGAGAACGACTGGTCTGGAGTTGTTATTGAGTCGTTAATTCCCTAGCTATTGGTACTTGTGCGGAGATCACAAGGAATTAGCTTTGATGTACGAAGCAGCAGAGTGCAACGTGAGGGCGCCACTTCGGCAAAACCGCCAGTTTTTCCTGCGCCGAACTCTCCGTAATTTTCTCTTGCTCGTCCAGAGACAATATCACGTTTCTTTTTCCTGATGCAAAGATCCCAGTTTCAAAAGACAATCAATTCTCATTGATCTCTTTAATTTTCCAATGCTGAACCACTTCCAAGAGAGGTACTCGGGATCTCTAGTGGAATCGCTTCGGCAGGCGGACCTCTATAATACGAAACATTTCTTTTCAAGTTGTAACCTCCTGAAGTTTTTTTTTTGCCGCCAGTGGTTGTTCCTAAAACTTCTGTCAAACTAGGAAACTGATTCTGTAATAATGATACGTTTTCTTCGACTATACGAGGACGTGACTTTTCATCACACGGAACATGTGTGTTTTTTGGAATAGTGTAGTTGATTGACTTTCGGCACATGTACATTGAGTACTATTACACACCCGTGCTGCAATCGATTGCTGCTGAAATGAAAGATTTGTGTCAATTTTGGAATAATGTTTGTGTACACCTATACTTCAGTTTCCGTTTATTGATCCGTTTTAATTAGTGCAAATAAAAACTTAGGCTTCATGCAGTTATGTTCTACTTTTTCATCCTTGCACTTTCAAGTTTTTTCACAAAATTTGATTTTTTTGTGTTGTAATCCTATTAATGTATTCAGTCTGATTATGTTGAAGCATGATCCACACAAATTACACGGCCTGTTCTTATGATTTTTCTTGTACAATCACGATCGCTGGCTCCTGTCTCAGATATTTCGTAGCGGTTGGAGTTGCAAGAAAAATGTCCATTTCATTGGCTGAAATCAGAAAATAGGGTTCTAATTTTGAAAAAAATGAGTACTAGTACACATACAACTAACAGGAATGTATGTGCAATGCCCTAAACTACGAACAAACATGCAAAACTCTGTTTTGGTAATTCTATCTGACGTAATTTCATTTTCCCATAACCTGTAAACCTTTATCTTGTAAAGGAAAGTTGTGGAAAATAAGCTCAGATAAAACGTTACTGAACTTCCCGATCTCATTCAACTGACATTCATAATTTTTACCTATACCGTCTGGACCATAAAAAGGTAAACCTAACTTAAAATGTTAATAACATTGGATTAAGATAGTTCAGTTCCATTTCTTGCATTACACACAGAGATATGTATCCTGACAACAAATCTTTAGGTCTGAGTATAAAAAAGGGCCAAGTCATCTAAAAATTTACCTTTAAACATAAATTTTCAAGTGACTAAGCCCATAGTTATGCAACTAACAAAGGAGCAACGCATTTTCAATAGCAACGTCTGCGCAGGAACAATTAAAGAGTTCAAAGGAAGTTCGAAATGAATTCGAACAGAGATTTCATGAAAGAAGCTCTCGTCGTAACTCGTTATTACTCGTTTTTTAGAATATTACAATGACCCTTCCACTTCTCTAACATTTATGACCTCAATAAAATTTCATGCCCATCTCTCACATTTACAACTATTATTTATCTCATTAAAAGTGTCACAACCAATTTTATTGTGACTTAACAGTTTTAGGGAAAACATCTTTTCCACCTAATGCAAAAACAGAATTAAGTTATCTTCATTCGCTGTAATGGTATTAACATTCAAAGTTGGGTTTACTCTTGCATACTCCATACGGTAGAGAAGAGCTTCAGTTTCTTAGATATTCTCTCGGAACACGTCGGAAATATTTCACCGACACAATCGTACTCGGTCGCGCTGAGGTTTTCTTGGAAATCGATGTTTGTAGGACCTGAATTTCTGGAATTTCAGATGTTCCAAAATATAGTAAATGTTATTTAAAATTGCTGACTGATAACACGCAATAGGAGATTAGTAAATAATAGATAGTTGCTGGTAATATTGGGCTAGGGACTTATCGTCTTAAGCAGATAATTAAAACGGGAAACTAATTTAACTACTGACATACAACAATTACCTGAAAATGTTCAAGTGCGACTTCACGGTTACAAGCAGATTTAGACTCTGCAGCAGCCGGTAATTAGCATTTGGAAAACAAAAGTTATCGAGTTATGCATCATCTTATGCAGAGCTCGATTTATACGGATACGAATTAAGCGGTTACTCATGACTAGATTTAAGCATTAAGCATTCTATCGCTTGAACAACTAGGACTAATTTTTTACCTGTACAAGGTGAAGTTTGTGTACGACGATGTATGTCACGAAAATCGACTGCGTGCAACAGGCGAGAAAGAACGGAAAAAATAATTTATTACCGATAAAGACGTCATTGATTCTTAAATTGGTCTAACACAAAGATGTTTAGTTGGTGGGCATGATAACATCAGCATAAGTGGTCGAGCAAATGATTGAAAGAAAAACATGATGTATTTTTTTCGCTAAGTTATTATGCTTTTCATACCGTATATAAATACAAGTAATAGTAGTAATGACAATAATAAATATACATATTGATCCTGGTGCATTGATGAAACATGCTTTTGTCAGTGTCCACTTCCGTTGAAGTGTGAGCTTATGTTTCGAGCTATCGGGGAATAATGTTAAAAGTAAAATGGGTGGAAGTTGGTACTTCTTCGTCTAAGACCAGAATGTCGACAAAGTGGAAATTCTGAACTATAAATCCTACAGTGAAATGATATTGAGGATATTGAGATTTAAAATTAAATATTGATGCTTGAAAGACTGTAGATAAATAGTTAAACTTTAACAAATGGAGCAATGAATTGGACATGTATCAGTCATGTTACCGGTAAATTTACATTGGTTGGACAAAGTATTTTTTATTGATCTTAGGGTGTCTGTCAATGGAATAGTGAAACTCCACTAAATAGAGCTGTAGATTAGGTAGTCGGTTAATGATTTCATTTGCCTTTAATCATGTAAAGGTAATTCAAGTATATTTACATGTATTATGGATGTATTTACATATATACATATTATCTACGCTGTTGTTAACAACGCTGTTAACAACAGCGCAGTCATCATATCTGTTTCATATCCATACCGCTGCATTTTATTTGACTATATTTTTCCTTTATCATTTTCAAAGAACGGATCATGATTTCAGGGTTTTCATAAAAAATATTCAAGAATCTTAAAATTGCATTGTTCTCTTTTTCAGACACTCATAAAACATCAGTTGACATATCAAATACGAAATATTTAAATAATATAAAAATATAATATCCGAAAAAAATGTACTCCCATTTTCAACACGTAGTACTCAGGTATATTGTTCGGATGTAGGTGGTAATTGATCTAGATATAAGTCTAATGAATGAAATAAAAGAAAAGAACAGTAAATTTGAAACGTCAAATGTCAAAAGAAAACATAGTTGCACCTGAAACAAAAGCCAAAAATATGTGGGTCATCAGTCGAAGAACGAGTACATTTTTGTGCGACACCCTGCACGTATACGTCCCTTCGGGAACGCATAAAATATATTAATTTACATTTTTGTTGAAGTTCACAGACTAGAATAAATCTCGTATTGATTTTATCAAGTTTGAGTGTAAGTTTATGTGAAAATGTTCGTTTCTCTAATAAAATTTGCATATGTACTTTTTTCTTCGAAAATGAATTGCGAAAAAGTCTTAACACACGATCAATTTATTTTGCGCATAAAATGTACCCACATTTAAATTTTTAGAAAATGTCATACGATAGAAAATGGAAAGTTCAGGAATTACAGATATTGGTGTAATTTGTTGGGTGAATTCGTCGTAACAACCTATCCAAAATGAAACCGTCTCAGATAAAAACACTTTTTTCATTTGTCGGGAAATGTTACAAAATACATTTTTCCGCTATACCCTAAATTTTCATTTCTTTACGAAAAAAGGAGACATGTGAATGAGGTTCCTATGAGTAGAACCCGTGCAGAATCATGATTTTATTTATCATAAGCAGAAGATCCTTATTCAAAACCTTTTCGTGAAGTTCGCATAGAAGCACCTAAACATTCGTACTCCTCCGACCACGATACGCTTTCTTTCTCAGCGGGAAATTGGGGAACAAATTACCGTTTATGACGTGAGGTGCGTGAGAGGAGCGCGGCAATGCAATGAGTCAGTTAAATTGAGCCCAAAAGAATTCATTAGGGCAGTGAGAGACAAAACGCTATGGGCGTGTCATTAAACGTCGGCCGGACGGACGCCAGCGAGAGCCGTTGCTCGTACATGTCGTTCTACAAAACGAAAGAAGAGAGCAGGCGACCCGCAACTTAGGTAATTGCGGTGCTATAATCACTCTTGGATGAACAATAAACTTCCGTGACAGGAATTTCGATTGTAAAACAGGGTGGCAGATCGATTAAAGCCAACAATATCCAGTCGCCGGCAAATAAATAAAGCAATTAAACACAGAGCCACCGTGTGACGGTAGACGACTGGAAGCAAAAGGGGCAGCTTGGAAATGTGTGCGAGTGAAGCCGGGTAGTGCGAAGACTGTACTTGGTACTCAAGGTATCTAAGCAATATTTCAACAAAAATATGATGTTCTGTATAGGTCACTGATGAGCTTAGGAATTGGCATTTCGATCTTTGTAAAATCGATTTTGAGCAATAATTGTCAAACTGAGAAGAATTTGTGGTCTAGGACACCATGGCTTAATGTACTCCATGTTTTGCATTACCATTCATAAAACTGTGTAAAACTTTAATTTTTTAAAATTTAGCAACGAATTAACAACGCTGTTAACAACAACGCAATTCATCATATTTGTTTCATATCCATACCGCTGCATCCTACTTGACTATATATTTCCCTTATCATTTTCAAAGAACGGATCATAATTTCATGGTTTTCATAAAAAAAATTCAAGAATCCTAAAATTGCATTGTTCTCTTTTTCAGACACTCATAAAACATCAGTTACCAAATCATTGAACTTTGCTGTGTATGTCATTTCGCCCGTGAACTCCACATGAATTCATACGTAAGCCACTCACCCAAAGTGCTACACCCCCACTGATCGAGATCGCAACTGTTGGGTGAAAAACCGAGAACGAGCGAGCATTGCGGGGACGAAGCATCGGATGTCCCCGCCAACAAACCCACGCGAAGAAATAACAGCGCAGTAAATCTGGCAAAAGGCGTTATTGAAAACAAGCAGAGCTCGATGGATCAGATGGCCGACCGCCATGTTTTCTGATTCCCCCACAAGTTGGACTCTCATTTGTCTTTTGGACGCCATAACGGAGGCGCAGGGCAGTCGCGGCGGCCCAAACTCGCTGGCGATCGCGGAAAAATCAGCTCTGTACGGGCTGCCTCACGGGCCACAATGCCGCACGCCGCACAACCGCCAGGTGTTATTGCTGCAGCCACGGCAATTGATGGGCAGCTTTATTGAATTTGAAATGACGGCAGGCCAACGCGCCGTACTATTCTTTACTGTCTTTACCGCCTGCCGCTCTCAATGCTTTGCTTATCCTCTCATCATGGAGCACCTCCGTTTGATAGCATAAGCTGTAATGAGCTAACGTATTCTTACAATACCCGAATTTCGTAAAATTATTGAGGGGCTTTGAAAACGAAGCGAGTCAGTTCCTATTTGAATTTTCGTTCATTCATCTCCGTTTGCTATCATAAGCTGTAATGAGCTAAATCCGAATTTCAAAAATTGTTTTGGGTTTTACCCACGAAGCGAGTCATTTCCTCTTTAAATTCCTGTTCATTCGATTCCTACAAGCTGCTCAATAATAACAAAGAAGAAACTGACTTAGAGATGCTATATAATTACAGGCTTTCAATCATATTACCATTTTAAATATCAATTACCTTTTTAGCTCATACACCGCTCGTGACTGCGATCGCATTTGGAACTTTACCTCCGCGCTTGTGCCATGAAATCCTCGGTTCCTAAGTTCCCGCATTATACAAATAAAGCGAGCAAAACATTCGCTATTCCGAGTCTCGTGTATTTATGGCAAGCTCAATAAGTATTATGGAAATCTAAGAAAATGAAAATCAGGCCCATGATTGCACAGAAATTTTCAATGCTAAACCTGGTTCATATTATTTTTCAGAAAAAGATTTTCTCTATTTTTTCAGAGAGCGCCGTGAAGTACACAAAACAAAAGTGCACGTTCAGTCAATACTTTTCAGCTTAACTCTGCGTTGAAATCAAGTAAAATAATTCAAATTAGTTTATTCGACTGGAGTATTTGATAGAATTAGTCATTGAAAGTATGAAAAATGTTCGTGTCTATCAATCCTCGTATGCTGAAGAACGTAAATTGAGAATGACAAATATCAGAGAAAGAAAGAGGAAAAGAAAAAAAAAACGATAATTTCCAATAAAGTTAGCACAAAAATTAAACATTGGTTTTTGAAATAAATTGACTTGAAGATCCCGAGAAATGCGCCCAACAAAAGCTGTTTTCACGAATGCTTCAAAACCTGCAAAAAAACCTTCCACACGTAGCAAATTTTCCTTTAATTAAAAAACATCAATCAAAATGAAAATAAAACATCATTAGAGCGTTTGCGTGCCTTAGTATGTTCTGCCACTAAATTTATTTATGCAGGCGCTGTTCGTGAAAAACGAATTGACGTATAAAAGTACAATGGGATTTGTTTACCAAAAAATTTAAAAGCTCGAGAGATAAACAGATTTAAACGATCAAAAAATGAGAAAAGATAAAGAACCAACAATCAAAAATGAATGAGCAAAAGATGAAAAAATAAAGGATCAAACGATAAAAAAGAAAAATGATCAAAAAAATAAACAAATGTAAAAAACAACAAATGATCAAAAGCTAAAAACGATAAATGATCAAAAGATAAAAACGATAAAGGATCAACAGATAAAAAAAGTAAAAATGATCAAAAGATAAAAACGACATAAGGATCACAAGACAAAGCAAGATAGAGGTGGATCAGCGCAGCAGCAGCGACAGGGGCAGCGCGAGGCGCCAGCGAGGGTCATCAGTCAACTTCCAATTACTGGCGAGTCAAAAACGCGACAAAATTCATCGGGGGCTGAGATGCGCCGTGCCCCAGGGGCTGTGGTGGGGCGCTCGGGCTGTGACCTCACCTGGGCAATAGGCGATACAATGAGTTATTATTTTCATTTAATTCTCCAAAACCCAGTGCACAGAGTTTTTATACTGATTTTATTCCCCAAAACGCAGTACAGAAATTTTTTTACATTGATATTAGACCCACAAACGCAGTAGACTAACTTTTATTTTAATTTTGTACCTAAAGAGGCAGTAGACTGAGTTTTTAAATTGATTCTATACCCGCAAACGCAGTAAACTGAGTTAAATAGTCTGTGTTAATCAACAAGTTAGATGGTCTGAGAAGAGAACAATCCCAATAATACTCGACACTTAAACCTTTCTGGCCAATGAGACACATTTTGAATAGTATTTTTTAGTGCAATGTATTCTATGTCATTACTTAGCTGGAAAACCGATTATTATTGTGCATTTGAATACCTATTATTATTATTATTATGGAAACATTTATTATTTTATTATTTTCTGACTGTTTAACAAAATTAAGAACTTTATGATGGCGAATGTGAAGGCCCCTAATATACCAACGCTACGAAAGCATTCGCGCAGGTTTTTTCTGTCCTCCTAATAATGATTCAGTAATTAGACTGGGAGAAATTTTTCTAAATGTTCTCTATTTTTCCTTTTATGTCAGCAAATCTTAGGTTGCTGTTTCTTAAAGTGTGCCCACGAGTTAAATATCATCGTTGTGCGACTGGGTGACTTTAATTTTTACAACAATTACACAGAAGTTAACAAAACGAGTAAAATCACTATTATAAAAGGAGCCGCGTCCGTCCGTCCGTAGTTCCGTCTGTGTGATCCCTTCTTCTAATGGATAGCTTTGATAGCAACAAGGATTAAGCTTGAGAAATGCAAAAAATTATTTTATTGCATTATTTTACTATGGCCATTCAATTCGCTCTCACTCGCATTAGGGTATCCATTATACACAATCGCTTTATTTTTACACAAATAGAAATTTTCTTTGGAACTTCTTCTGTTGAATTTCATCACGTTGCTTTGATATTTTCAATTGATAATGAGAAAAGAAATGTTTTAAATTCGTTTGACCAGTAACCTTGCTACCAATTAGTATAAGACCCAAGATTTTGGAACTTGAGTTATTGTTTTCGAAATTATGATTTTCTTGAAAAGCTCCGAAGAGATAATAGATGACATTTCAGAATAAAATTCCGGCTAAAGAGGCCACCATGGATAGAAACATGCCCAACCGCAAGAGAGAAGCAGCAAGACTTCGACAGCAAGAAAGACGCCGCACACTATCGAATGAACAACGCGAAATGGTAAGACGAATCAATGCTGATCGCCAACGAGAAGCTAGAGCTAACTTGACCGTTGAACGGCGTTTGAATAATCGTTAATAAAATTTGAAATTTGATAATTGACAGATTTCAAATGACCCATATTTAACACATCAATTAGTTAGATTGGAGAGACAGCAGAATTGCAATTCACGGGCATTGCATTGGTATTCATTATTTTGAGTCTCGTGTTTTTCTGGCAAGCTCAATAACTAATAAGTCCTAACTAACTAGTTAACTAAGAGTAACTTAGTAAAAATGGGTAGGTAAAATCGGCTTTTTCACTCTAAGACTATAAACCTTTTGAGTCGGACACCCGACCTCGCCAATTTACTGCAAGGATTCTTGGACTCTAAGTTAGCAAGGATAGGATTGTGGTCATCCACTATGTAACAATATAAAGTTGTTGCTTGCTTGATTGGTCTGTCTTTCTGTCACACTCATGACCGTATCTGTGAAACGAGTTTCACCAGTGCACCAGTACAAGAATACTTTATCGCGGGTACTATTAGGATGGATATATTTGTTTGTCATCCACATCCGGAAGGTTTATTTAAGGAAAATATCGAATCCCGTCATTTTGACCGGCCTTGAACACTAGTTCATTAATTTTGACATTTTCTCCTGACATTTATGATCTATTATACGATGAAAACTTCATCACTGGAATGAAACTCTTTGCACAAAAGTTTAGTCTTTAACATTTGGATTTAAAAAAAGTCTCAATTTTCTTTTTAATTTTAGACGAAGACTAGCTGAGAAAATTTTGTTATGGGGAACCTGAATCAAAAGTCAACCCTTCTTGACTAATACGGGTTTTTTCAAACTTACACTACTCAGGAAGCTATCATTTTATTTATTTATACATTTACTCGAACATACACGAGTTTGAATTTATGAAGGATGGGGTATGAAGGGCTTAATGTTACCTTATTTTAGCGTTTTTATTACTCAAAAACCAACCGTCAGGAAACAAGTTCATTCTAATTTGTTGCGAAATCCTATCTATGGTTACCAATTTTAATTTTTTTTTACAGTCAACCATTTAATTCAGGTGCAATGGCAATCAAGGTGAGAACTTTCATCTTCTGATATCACTTGATATGAAATTGCTCTGAATTCTTTCCTACGTTACATTATGAGACACGAAAAAACAAACAGATATCACTCACGCAGGACGGTGCATGGAGATGCAAAGTACAGCTCTATACCACGGATTTGCTTGTGTTAAACAGCGTCAGAAATACATTTTTGCAGAGGGTGTCGTATGAGTTGGGCATGCGGTGGAGCGGTAGTCTAGAAGCTGCGACCTTAACGCCGTGGGATTTCTTCCTTCGAGGTTTCTTGAAAGACTGTGTATTCAAGACACCTCCTTCGGACTTGCAAGATATCAGTCACCGACTTAGAATAAATGTTTCGTAAAGACACTCTTGAAATAAATTGAAAATTAACGAGGAAAAATGTGCGAGAGATACTAAAAATATCTCCAGAGTAATGACGATTACACTGTCGAATTAAATTGGAATAGAAGGGCTCGACAATAATTTCATTGATAAATTTCTTTCGGAAATAAGTGATCTTTGTAAATGAACTATATCTTTTTGCTTTTTCGGGTCCCAGAGTGGAACGGGAGAATAATTTCAGAAAATTAGAGCAAAAGTTGATTGAATCTCACAAAATTAAGGCGTAGCAATACACAATCGACATTAGCGTAGCCGATAAATGGAACTAGATATTTTTAAGATTTTCGAAAAGGGTAACTTATATTTGAGCTGAGTAACGTTACGCTACTTGAAAAGAAGAAAATAAATAGAAATATTTCACTTTGATGGTATTAGAGAAAAATTAAGCTACGATGATTTGTGTGCCATAAGTTTCATATTAGCGTAAATTTTAACCTTCCGAATATAATGCTGAAATTAGGATGCTCGCGGTAAAACTTCGTGATCACGATCGCTATATTGAAAGGGCCTGGCACAGTTGCCATAATTTTGTCGTCTTGAAATCTAATTAAAATGTCTTTCATTGAATTTGTTTTAGTCGTGTTTGAATGAATTGTGTGTCTGAGGAATGAGTTATCTTTATCATGGGCAAGACACTGAACTCAAAACTTGGATAGATAAGTTCATCCACAAAAAGAAGTACGCAACATTCGAATCTGAAGGCATTAAATGTCAACGGTGCACACTAACCAAAGTTAATGTTAAGTTAAATGTTTAATTTCTATCAAATTCACGTATATTATTTTCAGAGTTTTCAGACTGAGTTAGGGACGGGATCGAAGAGCTTGACGCGGGAGAGCGACTTGTGTAGCGATAAGCCCGACGTGGCCGAGACCGATGGATTCATCAGTTAGTGTCTGCCAGGTCGCACCGACGGCCCTCATCAGCCCATATGTCTTCAGTTATTGGCATGGATTCAGTTCAGTCTTCTGCTGGCTGACCGGAGTCCACTTTCTTTGTCTCAACCATGGTGAGACAAAGGCGAGCTTGTCTTAGATTCCTCGAAGTGAGAGGGGAGTAGCTGACGATACGCATGTCTTGTGCACTGCGCCTACGGTCATGTGTTGGCTAGGAGGGAGAAATGTTAATTTATAAGTTCAAGTGAGTGCCTCAATGTTCGTGTGAAAGCTGCACGCGTTCGGAGAAAAGTGGAAGTTGCGCCAGTGGTGAAC
Organism: Platorchestia sp. MABIK; assembly: GCA_014220935.1. Lineage (NCBI taxonomy): Eukaryota > Metazoa > Arthropoda > Malacostraca > Amphipoda > Talitridae > Platorchestia > Platorchestia sp. MABIK. Next base: position 42,077 of record JACJUY010001909.1, on the reverse strand, counting down.
GGTGATGATGTGTTTGTAAATTTGATGTAGATTTGATGACCTTTCACTAAGTTTTGTAAATTTTCTGCGCTACTAGCACTTCAAGGAATCTGTTTCAAATTTGGTTTGTTACGTTGCGGTTTTGTTAAATGTTAAAAACGTTGTTCAATTTTAAAATTAATTCAGATTGTCATCGATAAACGCACTTTACTCAAGTGAAGCATGTGAAAATGGAACACCTGAGTTCTTTCAAGGAAATGCTTTCTTTCTTTATGATATCTAAATAATCCATCTCCTCCAAGGACCATGATGCTCTCATTACCTATAAAAAAAAACAATCTCTCGCTACATTAAGTATCGCATCTCGCATCGGTATCGGAAGTGTATCGCATCAAAAAAAATAGTCCCGTTCCAAAGTATACTACCATCACCTCGTCCCACCCAGTCTACGCTCGCGTCCGAACCGAACGGAGAATGAGTTCTCAAATATGTGCGGCGATGCCATTAATTGCATCAATGTGTGGCAGAAACGAGCGTAGCAGAGCCACAAGCCAGACCCTTCTTGCAGCGCGGATCTGAGCGTGACGTCCGAGGGAACTGTTGAGACGGAACACGCTTGTTTTTGCGTCCGCAAAACACAGTACTCCCGACTGCCCTTAACTGGCAACCGCCACAAAAAACTTGTTAGACAGAAGTACCGCAAAGAGGTCTGAGTTTTGGGGATTTTATCGTGTGTACGAGAGCGTATGAGAATTTGATCATCTCGAAATCGAATTCGTTGTGAACAGTGACCCTTCTTTTTGTATTCTTGCTTGGGAGGATAGCGAAATACATTGGGTAAATTGTAAAGAATTTGTAGCTGTGAAGAAGACCGAGGAGAAAACGGTGTCCAGGGAGCAACTTGCGATAGAATCTCTGCAAAGTTTGTTTTCTAGCAGTGTCTCCGGAGGAGTTGATGAGCAATGCTTTTTGTTAGAGTATCGAAGTCATTCATCGGTTGAGCGCATCGGAGGTCCGGTGGAGCGAGGGGCGGAGGCTGCGTTATGAGTCCCCAGCGAGCCCTCACACCCGTACTTGGTCGGGCCGCTTGTTACAAGGAAAGCCTCGCAATGACCACTGCCCGCAAATGCTGGACAAATGTTGCCAAAATGTTGCTCTCAAATGTCCGGCAGGAGGCAAATATCCCGGGGAGCAGGGATGCTAGAGGGGAGCACGATTTCATTATCCTAAGGAGTTTTGCGCGCCGAGTCAACCTGGAGCGGTCAGTGTGGGTCCTTTTTTAATGAGATTGCTTAGCTGCGATTTGGAGCTCCGTAAGAGCTTTGTATCGCACATCTGATTGGTCAGGCTCTGATTTGATGGTGCCTTCCACTTCTAACGGTCGCTGGACTTGACCGTCCATATGTAGAAAACCTCGCTTTTCTGCGCAAGTGTGAAACTTTGATGTTTTTCCTTAACTTATTGCATGGGAATAAAATTATCAATTATTTCACGATTGCATTAGGCGTCTGTTTCTAGTAAAAAGCTCCCGATGCGGAGATGTGTTTCATTGAATTGCAATGTTGAAATTTACTGAGCACACCTTTTTTCCTGTAAAATTTATTTTCAAGTCTTACTGTATTCCAGATTTAAGAAAACAAAATTGGCTCATAATTACATCGGCGCAAAATATCATGCAATGGCTAATGCATTTATTGAGCTTCACTGTCAACTGCCCATCGTTTCAAAAAATGAGATGGAAGTTCAATAGAAAAGACGTTGAAGATAACGCTCAATGTATCATAGTTCCGTGGTTTTTCCGTTTCCCGAAAAGAATAATTCACGTATTCAGTCATCTCATAACAGGAAAGGAAGCGCCTCACAGCAGTTCTTGCAGTACAGTTTCTGTAGTTCATTCCGAGCTTGTAGGTGCAAGCTATGATTTTCGAACTCGTCTTGGATTAGCACAGCAAATTTGGCATATTTTTTCAGAGATGCTTGCTCGCGTAAAACACGCACGTGCTTTTAAAGATACTTGCTGGCGTTTGATTTAGCGCTTAACCAGTTCTTTGTTTTATTCCAAGCAAAACAAATTTAGTGTTTGTCATTTCAGCTGAAGAGTATTTTCTACTTGAATGCTCTCTCTTACTTTGAGATTTTCGTTTAGCTGATGAGATAAATACTTAACTCTTCAGCAGTAGTGCTCGCCAGATGTGGACATGGAATGTTCAGGTGTAATTTCAGATCGCTAAATTTCTCCGTGGCCACACACTCTACTGAATTGTCTGCTGCGGTGAACCGAGTATTATGGAACGGGTGAGAGGGAATCACAAAAACCAAGTATGAAAACGAATAAAAACAAACATCGTTTTACCAGGATTTATGGTCTTTTATTCGAATTTATTACAGGAGTAAAATGATTTTGTACTTCTCTGTTCCATCGGCAGTCATGCTGAAAGTTTGAATTTAATTTCTCTTCTGAGTGGAGATAGTTCCGTAATTCGTGAATTGGGGACTTTATCGTTTAATTTTATGTACTCAAGTCCCAATGGAACGCGTCCATTAAAACTCACACATAGTGCGTGTGTGGGTGAGTTTTGAATGTGTAATTGATATATGCTATGTATAATGTATATATAGAATTTATTTTTGCATATTTTTGTAATTATATCATAATCGAAACTTTAAATATAAATTTTAATTTGTATTGCAACGTTTCAACTCAAATTTGGTTATATTGTTGTATAAATTACTGGATTAATAATATAGTTTTAAATTGTTAAAAACATGTTCACAGGCGTAACCTTAGTAACCATATCTTTAAATTGCGATTTATAAACCTTTTCTTTCCGCGAACTCAAGAGAAAATTGAAAGTACAGAAAATTGATTTCACATGTACAATGTGTTGTCTTTTTTTAGCAAGCAAATCGTTAGAAATATTACTATTTAAAGAACGTAGTAAACCTGAAAATTGTAAATATTTCTTTTAGAAGAATTAACCTCTATCACAGAACCGAGAGTCTTTCCAGTTCATCATGCGTTGAAAGCAGAAGAAAATTGGTTTTCATATTCACTAAAGCAATCAATGGTGTTTCAGTAAATAAAACATGCAATTTTCATCATCTTTTAACGCGTGATGAACTGAAAATATTCCGAAAGGTTGAGAAGTTAGAAAAGAATCAAAATTCGTGATTGGAACTCAATGTGTTCTTCTTCATAGATGCAAGCATGCAAGAGACCGAATACCTTACATACTTGTAAATGTAGGCAGGCGAAAACGGATGTCTGTTTCTTTATCTTTGTGAACACAGAAAAAAGATTTTTAACATCATCGCTCAAAATAACTTCAGACGAGAAAATTTTTCGAATCTTTGCACAGGTACCAGGAAGTGAAATTGTCGGATTTTTCACTTAACGCACCAACGGCGCAGGAGGAACGACGAATATGTGAATATTCACTGTCCCTTTTCCTAAGTTTTGCCGACATAATGAGTCGTTTTTCCAACTGATGATGGAGAGGGACTTCGAAACGTTTTCTTAGTGAAGATAAATAATTTCCTCGGAATTTTCTTCATTTTAAAGCTTCTGATAATGTTGCGACTGTAGCATACCACTGACTTGTTCAGATTTATTATGTTAATGTGAGATTTGGGAAGTTAATTAATTTATATGTCCCCCATTGACTTTGATTCCTTGAAATTCCAAATTGAGTCGCGGAAATGATCAACAGAACCAACATGTAACGCGACTCTCGAAATGAAACGCAATTTCAAAGGAAAAGCAATTTCATATGTAACGTAATGTCAAATAAAACGAAATTTCAAATGTAACGTAATGTCAAATAAAACGAAATTTCAAATGAAACGTAATTTCAAATATAATTAAATTTCAATTGAAACGCAACATCAACCGAAACGCAATTTCAAATGAAACGCAATTTCAAATGAAGAGCAATTTCATGAGCGGAGTTAGGCACACTAAAGTGTGATGGGGATGCGCGAAATGAAGAAAGTTTCTCGCATGGTTTGCACATTGAAGCACATCTGAGGTTCGTGGATGGGCCTCACGCTAACCTTAAAGGCTCGTAGTAATCTCAGAGTCTCATATAATTTTCTTTGGCTCAAATCCGTCTCAGTAGCTCCGGCATCGTCGTTGCATGGCTCAAAACAGCGCATTTCTATTCATTCCAATTCGTCCAGCGTGCAAAACAAACCCATATACTTCGCTGGAGGCCCTAGAGTGGCCTGCAACATAGAGATTCTGGTCCTACACTGGTGTTGGAAGGTTTAGATTTGATGTGCTGGACCAAAACGGAGTTCGTTGCGTTTTGTTGAGGCACGTCGAAGCCTGAGCACGGACCGTTTGAGGACGAGAGCGACGCGGGAGCAGCGTCATGTCGTGGAAGAGATCGCTCTTGTTGATACCGTGTTCTCGGGAGCTCTTGTTTTACGCTTCATCTTCACTTATTGTGTTGATCATCCGACCCTCTAGTGCCAGCCGCCGCCTCCTGCTGGCACAACTGGTGAACGAGCGCGACCCTTTCATACCGACCAGTTGGTTCTAATGCACAAGCTACAGAACGAGCACGACCCTTTCATACCGACCAGTTGGTTCTAATGCACAAGCCCCAAAATGCCCTAACACCATTACCGATGCCTAAACACCATCACAAGATGCACTAACACCATCACAAGATGCCCTAACACCATCACAAGATGCCCTAACACCATCACAAGATGCCCTAACACCATCACAAGATGCCCTAACACCATCACAAGATGCCCTAACACCATCACAGATACCCTAACACCATCACAAGATGCCCTAACACCATCACAAGATGCCCTAACACCATCACAAGATGCCCTAACACCATCACAGATACCCTAACACCATCACAAGATGCCCTAACACCTTCAAAAGAAGCGTCCTGTTGCCCGAGTCCGTAGCTCAAAATAAATTCGTTAGAGGCTATTCGTAAGATAATTTCATTCTGTACACAAAAGATATGTTTTGAAGCTCGCGACGGAAATATTTTGTAGGAAATCATACAGAGTCGAACACGGATGGGCTGGTAAATGCGATAGCATTGAGAGGTTGAAGTGTATGTGTTGTCAAGGGTAAACAGTTCTTGGGAACGTCGGATTATCCACAAAAAAAAAGATCCGCAGAAGTTCACGCAAGCGCTATTACATTGCGTAGTTGATGATAAAAAGAGATACTTCTTTGACTTAAGAAGCGAAAATTATGCATAGATAAGTAACTGCATGGTGATAACTGTGAGAAAACGGAGAATAAGAAATGGAATGCAACATCAGGAAGGAAATATGTACGAATGATATCTGTGTGAATGTGAACAGGTCCTAGCAAATTAGGATTTTCTACAGAAATGACGATCGGAGAGTGGAGAATGAATCGAGTTTACGAATGAAAGACGACATGTTCGCTGAGACAGATGGGGGTAAAGGTAATTTTAAAAAAGCGTTAAAATAATAAGGTTAAAATGAATTAAAAAAATGTGCAAGAATAACTGAAGGAATAAGGCTGGGAAGGGAAAAATTTACTTGTTAAGTTCAAAATAATGTCAACTGAACTGAACGAAGAAGGTTGGAGACTCGAAATAATTCCATGAAACGCACGAATGAGACTGAGAGGAAAATTATTCCTTGGAGGCCAAATTAATGAGAGGGAATGAGTGAGTGCGCACGTGTGTGTGTGTGTGTGTGAGTGTGTGTATGTCTGTGTGTGTGTGTATGTCCGTGTGTATGTGTGTTAACATAAAACACAGTGGAAATTGTAGAATTAAAAACAACAAAACACAAATTTCGCTTTTGAGCTATAAGTTTTTTCTGACATAAGCCATCATGAACGTTCACAGTAAATGGTTTTCAAGATTTTTTGCAACTTCGTGCTTTTGCTCCGTAACAGAAATTTCGCAGAGGTTTGTTACGGAACAAAATTCAGTGAAGTTTGTCACGAGAGGCTGTGTCGATTGCGATCCAAGAGCGATAATGAAAGTCTAGTAAGAGTACAAAAATCAGAAATTAAATTGAAAGCAAAACCGCAGGAAAAATTATAAAACGGGTGATTTTAGAAAAGTGCTTTAATCACCACATTCCTATTGATGGGTTGAACTAGGTTACAAGAAAATTAAGAGTACCGGCGTGGAATGCCCAGCTATTTGTGATAGGTTATTGTCCCCCATGAGAGCTGCGTGAGGGGACAATGAGGGGGCATGTACGATGAGGATATGATGAATTAGGCGTGAGTGAATGCGTCTTGAAACTCGAAATAGTTGACATCATAGTTATTGTAACGAAAGTTAAAGTTATGAATGCTATAGTCATAAAAGTTATAGTTATGGAAGTAACAGTCATGAAAGTTATGGTAATGAAAGGTATAGGCATGAAAACTATAGTTATGAAAGTTATAGATATGAAAGTCATGGTAATTAAAATAATTATTTTGAAAGCTATAGTTTTGAAAGTTATATTTAACAAAGTTATAGTTATGAAAGTTATATATGTGAAATTTATAGCTATGAAAGTTTAGTTATGATTCCGAAAATGAGATCGAATTTATCGCCGTTTAAATTCGTACGTTGTGAACTGAAGACAAATGCCTCATGTTGTGTGTTTGGTGTGTTAAACAAAGAATAAGGTTAACAAACATAAGCGAAAGGTAAAGAATGGGAAGCTTCACACCTATTGTTTTAATCTATCCAAAATTGATTTTGAGTTCGATGTGGTTATTATATAGTAAAGTTGAATGTTTAAACATTCCGCGACAGAGAACGGATTCCCTATTGGAAAAATAATCGCATTTACTTGACTTGAGAACAGATCAGGTTACATTTTTGGTGGTGAAAGTGAAAAGGTGAGACTGGACGGTGAGTATTATTTAAGTTGGCTTTATGAAACTTCCTTCAAGGAGGTAACGCAGATGTTATTGCATGCTTGCCCTCTTGCTTGCCTGCTTGTTTTGCTTGCTTGTTTGCTTGTTTGCTTGCTTGTTTGCTTGCTTGCTTGTTTGCTTGCTTGCTTGACTGCTTGTTTACTTGATGGTTTGATCACTTGTTTGTTTGCTTGTTTGCTTGCTTGTTTGATTGCTTGTTTGCTTGGTGTGTTCCCAAATTCCATCCTATTAGCAGGCTACCTGAAACATAAATAATGACTGTAAATTCCTGTTTTTGGAATGGAATTCATTTTACTGAATGAAATTATTTCAGACGCTATCATTACTGTAAAGAAAGAATCCTGATAAAAAGGATCATTCACTCAAAAAGGTAATTTAAAAACAGGTTTCAACTGTGAACTGTACCTCTAGCTTGAGAAGACGCCGATAATCCGTTATGATTTTTGACGTGACTACACAAAACTTTGTTCTGTACTCACTGTTTCATCACGTGCACCTCTCTATAGTAAGAGGGCCGAATAAAATTATTAAGGCCATGATTTTTGTGTATTATTAATGATGAAATTAGGCTATTCAACACAAAAGTATCCAACACACACATAAAAGCCTATGCTTTAATAACGTTTGGCAATTTTTATTACGACGTAACCTTGCATGAGGTAAGATGCACAGAAAGTACGTCCGCACAAACCCAACCTAACCGAAAGCCCGTTTTGAGCACTTGAGATGCCCCCAGAGAGAACGTACGCACAAATTCAACGCGCACAAATTGCACGTCTTAAGCAATCGCGCGAGTAACTAGGAAGCTTATCGTATTGAGGGGCAGGAAAAGGGGGGGCTTGGCTGGGGTGTCAGTGGGGGGTGGATCAGGAGGGAGAGGGGGAAGGGGGCACGAAAGTTATTGCAAATGAGTTGGCCGTGCGTTTTTGTGTCGTTACTAGCGAGCTGCGACAACAATGATCCCCAAAATTACGGTCTCCTCAAATATGCAAAAACAGCCCCTCGCGTTCCTGTTTTCTGCGCCACAATATTGTTATTGTTATGCATGAATGAGCGCCAGCAAATATAAATTGCTCGAGACGTCGTCAGCGAGTGAAGGTTTTATGGCTGAGGGCATTTAATGTACCCGCCATCGGCTGATAAAAACCAAAGTGACGCGTCTCTTTGTTCGCTCGCAGCGCCGTGATTCTGCCTCCCTTGCGACGTCTCAGAAGCCGCCGTCATGGCCCCAAAACGCCTGATTTCTTCCTTATTTGCTTGCGTGTGGCGATAAACTCCGCGCTGGCCACCGCTGCTGCGGACCTCACACCTTCCCCTGATTTGGCCACAGCTGTTTGCTTGAATTCGTGCCGTGACCAAGCGGAATGTAGCGATTTGGTTCAAGCAGGGCTTCAACCAGCTGCAGTTTTCCGTGGTTGAACATCCCAGCTCTTTGTAAGAATCTGCTGATACCCTGAAATTCATCATCGAAAAGCCACGTAATAAATTTGAAAAAATATGCATAGTCGTCTTAAATATGTGTCATGTGTTCTTAAAAGCTCGTTTTTGGAAACTCGAGTTAAAGGGCATAAATGTTATTGGGAGACCGCGTTAAGAGAGACATCTTACTAATTTTGCTCATCCTTGAGTTTTCCAAAAACCAAACAGCTGGTATGCTGAACAAATTAACACATTGACTGCTATAAGACCCACGGTGGGTCGTGCTTAAGTTTTTCCTGCTGCGAAATGACCCATCGATAGGTCGTTTGAAAAGTTTTAACAATCTGTTAGAAATAGTGGCATTTAATGGACCCAATTAATGTTTAGTAGTCATAAAATTTCTAACTAGTTGTGAATTTAAATTTGAGTGGAATAAACTTCAGTTGAACTCTTTGCAGTCAACGTGTTGACTCAAACCTGCGCGACAAAAAACGAATGTTCATGAGGAGACGAAGGGGAATGAACACCTTCGTCTTTGAGTACAGCTCTTTGAATACCTCCAAACGGTGTTCTTAGAGCTGTCGCTTGAGGAAAGCTTCATCCGTAACTTTGCACCGCGCCCGATTTGAACGAAGAACACGCAGAACAGAAAACTAAGTAGAATACAGAATGCGCGCAAGACTGTTCACGAACACGAACACAGCGTCAAAGGGACACCTAAGGATCATATCACTCTAGACGCGCCGGTCATTCTCGTGCAGTGGCAAAAAGTGTGAGCGAAAACAAGGGAAATTAGAGGAGCTTCCTGAAGTCAGTTGTAATAAATGAGATTAATGCAGGGTACTCCGCTCAAGATAAACAGTTAGCTTGTTTGTCTTCGAAAGCTTTGCGGAAAAGTCCCTTGACAAAATGAAGTGGTGTGAAAAAGTTTTCGTATATCAATTCAGTTTGTCAGATGCATTACGTAATGTTCTTCACCTTACTTAAAATTGTTTTTAATAAATTGTTGAAATATACCAGGAGATTGGGAAAATTTTAAAAACATCAACATAGCAATTTGCACGTGCTATGTTTTTTACCATCAAGAGAAAACAAAAGACAACCAAATGCAAAAGTGAATTATTCAAATCCTACGATGAAGACAGAACGAATCAATGAAAAAGTTGAAGACTTTAAATTTTCGAAAACTTCAAATCATACACTATTTATCTCAATGAGCTTATAAGATCTCATTAAAAATTGATTCTATGGGCATGTAACTAACTCATTATTTATGCACCCTTAAATCTTACAAGGTGATTACATATCATATACAAAGCACTAAAGAGTTTGAAAGAGAATGAAATACGAGATCTCGTACAATTTAAGCATCACTTATGCTGTTGCAAATCGTTTAGTTGAACCTTCTTCATGTTTTAAACTTCCGGTGATTCGTCGGTGGGAAAAGATCGAAAACTTTGCAATTGTACTTAGTAACTAAGATAGATTTTTCATATTAGGTTCGATGGAGTACTCGTTTTAAAAATTTCAAAGCAAATCAGCTAATTCATGACTAAAAATCGAGGCCGTGTCTCCGATGGTTGCAAACAGTTCGAGGCAGTGATGCATTTAAGGTCGACTTAGAGCAGTTTGGGGCAGTAACGCATTTTAAGGTCGATTCAGAGCAGTTCATTGTGGCAATAGTTCTGGTTACAGTGAAGCTCGATCGCAGCCTCTATATATTTAGTGCCGCGAGCACTATACGCGCACTGCTGCAGTTAATACTGCCAAAAGACACACTATGTCAGTAGTGGGCCCTATTGTATAGCCGCCCGCTGTGGTTTGTAGCGGATAAGTGGAGTTTCCAGACGGAATCACTGCAGTGAATACGCTCAGACACGGCACTAAAAACTGCTGTAAAGCGGACCTGACTTCGGTATCGCAGCATTGTTGGTACTGCACCGAACTGCTGTAATAATGTGCCGATTTTCTGCAGGGCTCAAAAGTTAGGAAATTGATTAGTGGTTATTGCAGTTAGCTCACGGGTTTAAACACTTTTGAATGTACCCATGCGTGACTTTGCCATTGTGACAATTGTGCTAAAGTTTTTGCATCACACTTTAATTTTGATGATCTTGATTTTAGGGAGGAAATTCTAGAAAATATAAGACAAAACATGTTCAGCATTTTACATAATGGCTGAAGGATTTCAATGGAATTGCTCTTCAATTGCTGCGTAAGACCTTTTTAGATTTGATGATATTTAAATTAAGGACAAAGAGCAGTGTGAGCTCATAATACGAAAGAAAAGAAATGCAAATCAGATTAAAAGTTTCTGGCTTCAAAATAACTACGCAACCCTTGGAAACGTATTTTGCCATTATTCTATTTTTGGTTGCACGGTATAATCAGACTAGAATATGAAGCACAAGGCTTGAGTAGTCATTAGCCCATGTCACGTGAAATGCTAGAAACTAAAGTCTATATAAAACAAGAGCCAGATAAAGCGACGGAAATTTAGAAGCTTGCCGATACAGCGTGTGTACTCCAAGTTTGTCTCCGATAAAAACAGAAAAAACAACAACCGTGCTGGTATAAAAAATTTACTCTACGTCAGACTCAAATGAACGCAGACCAAAGTTCCTATCATGTCAAACATGACAGCCTCACGTATGAAAATCATTAAAAACTCTAAACTTGAGACCAGGCTTCACGTTCCCTGCAAGTGGTCGCTGAGTTGGAGCGTCGGATGATTCGCGACATCGAGGCGGACTTGAAGGCATGATAAGCCAAGGCAGGGAACAGCCACCCGTCCCTCTCCCTTGGTCATTAACTAAATTGATAAAGAAAAATGCTACCAGCATCTCAATGAGGGGTCAGAGCTCCCTTCCTGCCTTCGTCTCTCGAAGAGAAAGCGAAGAGGGAAAACGAACTAAAGTTTAAGCTTTGAATTGCGAGAGAAAAACTCAACAGCTGCAGCCTTTGGTCAGTTAGATGCTTCACTGGCTCAGTTCTGAATATTGATTTGCGGGTGGGTTTGTATCTTGGTCGTACTATGAAATGATATTTATCGTAGTGAGTAAAATGATCAAAACCATCCTCATACAGTAGAATTGAAACATTTGATATATCTCCTAAAAATTTTGTAAAAGACCATGCCATCTCTGGGCAATTTGCAGAGTACACAAAGTGTCAATTTATAGACTCGTTTCAAATCATTTTTGGCAGATATATGGAAGGTCTTTGTAGGGAAAAACTTAGGTGATGAAGCGGAGCAAAACGATGTTGGGTAGCCGATTTAAAAAGTAATTTCTCGGCAAATTACCAAAAAATCCCTGAAATGTTTTAATACCAAAACGTACTTAACTCGTCTAACGGCGTCGTGTTGTTCAGCAGCACCAAAAAATTTACACTCGTTTTTCGTTATCGCGTTTCGTACGGAGGGACCCACCGGTGGTCACTGAGGGGATTTTCATAACGCTGCTGACCAGCCTGCAGTCACCAACTCAATTTTTGTAAATACTTAATGAAAGCTAAACACAGGAACAACACAGTTTGCTTTCTTCGAAATTGACTTGAAATTTGAATTGAATATTGAACTTCAGTTTAACCCATCGCAGTTAACGTGTAAAGCAAAGCTACATTCACGCAACACATGCATTGTAATTGATGTTGCACAGTTTTACAGCGCAGCACGCTACATTCCCTCGTGTTGCACAGTTTAGCAGCGCAGCACACAACATCCCCTCGTGTTGCACAGTTTGGCAGCGCAGCACACAACACCACCACTTGTTGCAGAGCCGATGCACGAGTTGCGCCTCTAACTCTAGGCCTGGGAGCGTTTTTCCGAGCGATTTGGAGCATAAACATGGCGTGTTTGGAGCTTGTTTTGTTGGACAGCAGTCCGGCAGCGGCCCCTGCTTCTAGGCGTGTTCCCTTACTTATTCTTGGTCTGTCCTGCTCTCTAATTTGCTTTTTGTTTGTCATGCTTTCTGCCTCATTTCTTGTTTGTGCTGCTCTCCAACTCACCTCTTGTTTGTGCTGCTCTCCAACTCACCTCTTGTTTGTGCTGCTCTCCAACTCACCTCTTGTTTGTGCTGCTCTCCAACTCACTTCTTGTTTGTGCTGCTCTTCACCTCACCTCTTGTTTGTGCTGCTCTTCAATTCACCTCTTGTTTGTGCTGCTCTCCAACTCACCTCTTGTTTGTGCTGCTCTCTAATTTAGTTCGTCTCAGCCCAGTCGCAAGAATGATGTTGTCACTTTTCTTTTTTCGTTATTATTCTTCTTTAGACCTAGTTTTTACTCCTCTGTTTCTAGTCATATTCCTACCCTAAATTTTTCACAAGAACGTCCCTTAAATTTTCCCGTCTTATTGCGGCACACAAGAAGTTATTTTTCAACGTGTCCATTGCTGAGGTAACTTGAAACATGATTTTGTTGATTTACCGCTTCTGTAAATAAGTCGTCATTATTCTCCACAATATTAAAATGTTCAAATGCATTACCTGTATATTTCGCTTGAATCTGTTTGCATTTTACAAGCTTAAATGAAGGAAATTTTTTAAGTTTAGATAATTTACTCATGGAAAAATTTTTTTACGCTTCCAGTGTTTTCCACACTTTGAATTTCTAGCTTTTCTGCCTAAATGCAAAGTTCCAGGGTATGTGGTTTATTTTAATTTTTAATTAAGATGAGTAGATTTGAGATAACATTTTAATTAGATTTCTTTTACCCAATGTACTTGTATTTTAATTTCCATTAGAAATTCGTGCGGCTTCCATGTCACTAACAATGCAGATCCACTTATATTAATTCTTACTTATCCAAACTTATCCCGCCGAAAAATCCTTGCCCTGATCAGATAAGGAGAACTAGGGCGTCATTCACACAACTGGGAGCGCTGGCCTTGCGCAACGCTGTGCAGAAATGTCCAATTTACCGCCGTGGCAGCTTGGGTTCTGCGTGAAGCGGCGCAGTGCGGCGCAGCCACACAGCAGCCGCGGCCGCCATCAAAGATGCTGCGGGGATTTCATTTCACGCGAATTTTGCTGCGCTAAACTTCCCAAATGCCGTCAACAATTTATAACTGGTAATGGTGCTTAGGGCTTGGTCAACAGTACTCAAAATTTGGAACGATTTGCTTTGATAAACATTATTCGTCTCTTGTATTTATTCTACAATGTAATTCAGCCTAATTCTTGCTCATGAGTGACAGATACAGCCATGAAAATTTCGAGAGTGTTGCCTATGTTTGAACAAAAATTACGGTTGGTTGCTATTTCATTATTACTTCTTACCTTTTTCGAATCATGAGGTGACTTAATCCGTGCTAAGTGCATTGTTATTTGCGATATCTCATTATTTTCTACTTTTCCCATATTATTCTATTCTCAGGGAGGAAACATAAATTTTAAAAATTCGGAATGGTAAAGATAATGTAGAAAAAAACGTTCCTCAATATCAGACAAAGAAAACATTACACGACAGCTTTTTTTGCAAAGACGCAGGTCAAAAAGCGGTCGATGCTTTTCGAAAAGTCAGAAAATTTTTCGATCGGAACTTCAAATGAATTTGCAAAAGACTTTTGAGCTTCATTCTTTACAAGGGCAAATCGAATGGAAGAGAGAGAATGTTTCCACAGCAAGTATAGAGATGTGGAAAGAATTGCAGCGAGTCGAGCTATCTAGTCGTCAGAGGGACATCGTTAAAAGAGTTGACAGTCCCTGTGTTTTTAAGCACATTCTAGCATGTATGCACACGCGCTCCTCGTGCTCAGATAGAATTGGACGAGCGAGCCCAAAAATGAAATATTCTAAAGAAGAGAAACACTGCAATACGGGGATTGTTCTGGGATATTGCAGGGAACATCGTTGAAAAACGAACGACGTAGCGATGCTATCCAAACACGGAGCGATATTGTGAGAATATTGAAAAGTTGCAGCGTTAGAAGCATTCCCTGAAATTCGATGAAAGGGGAAGCGAAAATACTACAAAGAATAGTGGCTACAAAGCTGCAGAATTGTGCTCTGACGACATGGCTTGATTGAATATCCAGTCGGACCTCGCGTGCTCTCTGGTGTAATTTTTATTTCGCAGGGGTCGCACTCAAAGGTCTTGAGAAGCGAACGTGAGTGCTAATCTTTGATGACCGATCCATGCCAATGGTATCGTACATCTAGTACTGAAAACTTTAGCCCGAAAGTATGGGAATTAAATTGCGATCGAAAGTTTGCTCATTTTCATTGCACGTTTGTGATGAGCTCCTCGACTAATAACCTCTTGAATAACTACTTGAATGGTGATGAAACCTATAACTCAGACTTTTGATATGCATGAATGGCATCTCTAGTTTAGACGACAGATGAGAAGAAGCACTATTTTCGTATTGTTTTCGTTGCATTTACAAGTACAACGTTGGATCGCTGCTGCCCATGAAAGGTTTACATCACTACAATGAAAACACTACAGATGTTGTGAAGATTTGTGTAACTTAAGAAATAAACAAATGCATCAAAGGAGTAAGCAAACACATGACATATGTATACAAATACCTGAGACAAGTTAAAAAATGCGGAAGGGAACGCTTCTACACACTGCACATGATGAGTACGATACTTGATCGAGGAGAGTGATTTAAACGAGTATTTAAAACTTTCAGCAAATTATATTTCTCAAAACTATCCACCAAAGGAACATCAGAACGCCTTGTTACCTGTTGCATAATAATTTAGACAAAATATTACTACCAAAAAACCAGCATTTTAAAGTGACTGGAGTGATGAAACATTTGGAATGGGGAACTCCGGTTGCAGAACGATTCTATTAACATTTGAACGTCCTGCTTGTTATGAGGAAAGCGGCAGTTGCAGTTTACAGCATGTTTTTGAATATAAGTCGCCAAATCAAGCAGAATTCTTGGCTTGAGCAATTCAGTTTTTTTAATTCTGCTGCACATACAGGCTTCAAAATGGCCAAGATTGATTTGCGAAGTTTAGTTTTCAACGTTTTACAAAGTTGGAGACTTCCAAGACCCTCGATTATCTTGATTCGACGTCTGCTTTAGAGCTCGGTCTTCTATGTCAAAAGTTACATTTTGCAACGTCTAATTCTCTAACTACACTCAAATAAGTTTTACTTATTTAAAAGCAGTGTATTGGCGTGACAGATGTAAATTTCCAAGATTTTTCAGAGTTTACCTTTTTCCCAATGATGTTTCTAGTGTGAGGAAATGAAAAAGACCTAAAGTGACGACGCTGCACCGTTTGATATTTCAGCAATGAGAAGGTATGTCACTGCCTGCACAGGCCATTTCATTCCCATCACATCATTCCATTTACAGTCAATGTTTCATAGTCATGAGACGTTTCACTTCAAGAGAATACCTGGAGAAGTGCAGTTTGGACGTTTATTTTAGAACGTTTTTACGTAAACGCAGCCACAAAACCTACCGATTTTATGTTCATAATGAGCCCTTGTAGCACCGTAACTCTTTATCGAAGTGCAGATGTATGACTCAGCAGGACACCTACGATGTCAAGGATTGTCAAAGCTTCTACAATTAATTTCTGCCCGCGAGACGGTGTTTCTCAACCATCTATGTATGACTATAGCAAGGGAAATGCGGGGGACTTCACGGTGGAGTTCTTTCTCTGCCTGATGTTGTAGGCAGATTTTGTGTTTACCATGTGTCCATGTGGACACATGGACACAAATTGTGTTTACCATGTGAGACACACAGATTTTGTGTTTACCATGTTTCCAGGTAAGGGACACACAGATTTTGTGTTTACCATGTGTTCAAGTAAGGGACACACAGATTTTGTGTTTACCATGTGTCCAGGTAAGGGACACACAGATTTTGTGTTTACCATGTGTTCAGGCGCCATAGGGACCATATCATGGCCTGTCACCACTGTGAACATAACTACGATTAAATTCAGTAACGTCCAGTATATTTTAATTCATTTCTCTTAGAAATATGAAGTGCTAAAATGATGCGATGTGCTTTCATTTTTGATTTTTTTTAACGCTAGAATAGTTAGTTGCATCACCATTTTTCGATCGTAGGCTGTAGATTTTGAGACGTGCCTAAAAAGTAAGAAATAGCTTAAGAAATTATGCAATTTTTATTACGATTGTGAAATTCCAATAGAAAGCACTTTTTGAACCTTTAAATGTTTCATCATCATGTCTGAACTCATGTTTTCATTTAGAGAATTTTATTTGGAATCAACGGAATTAATATCTTTTCGGTTGCGTTCCCAAACTCTCCGATTAAACTTTACGCCTGAATTACTATATACAACAGCTCTCATAATTCAGAATGAAATATGATTATGTAATGCCTGATTATTGTGAATTAACCTGAATTATATAATCAAGCAACAGCGTTCGAGTGTTGCGTGTCTGAACGTTACACCTCCGGGAAAACTGCGACCACGAGTTTTTCGAGAGCTTTTGGCTCGAAGTTCGAGACTGATCGAAAATTGTTAAGTAATTTTTAAATTTTTTTACCGAACTCTAAAACTGGAATTCGAATAAACTTATTTGAGGATTCGAACGAAATTCATCAAGGAATTCTGAAAAATATTCAGCTTTGACAAAAAATGTCATTCGGATAAGTTGTTCTAACGATTTGAACGAAAATCCTTAAGTAGATCTAAAACATTTTCACCACTCAAAAACTGCAAATCAGAAGAAAGAATTTTTATGTATATTTGACAATGTGAAAATTGAAAACTGCAAATTGAGAAGTTCCAGAATTTCACTGATGGGATTTGAACATGATGGAGCTTTTAAAATTCAATTGAATTCAATATCAAAACGACTTGGCAGTGCTTAATAATAACATTTCATGAAAACTGTGCTGACAATATTTTAAAGCCATGCGTGTGACTGTGTACCGCGTGTTGTTATTGCCAGTATAATACTGCTATAGCGCCCAGTTTTGAATTTTGTAGCGTTTCAGAACGCTTTTGATGAAGTGTGTTTTGTGATGTCAAACAGTGAGTGCGTGTAGAGAAGTTAGACGTATGGACAATAGGCACACGTTTGTTGTATGTACAGGTATGCAAAATGTAAGAAATTAAAAAGTGGACGATGTGAGTGTAGACGAACGCGTGTCGCCGAGTTCCTCAAATACAATCAATTGACCTCCGAAAGTATTGAAGTTCAAAAGCTATTAAGGTAAAAGTACCCGAGTCTCATGAGTATTTGAGCACGAGTATTCGTACTCAGAAAGCATTTGAGCATAATTATCTGCTTGTATCGATCACCTGAAAACGGGTTCAACGACATGCGTAAGCTAATTATTTGAGCATTGCGAGGCAGAGCAGAACACAATCTATTTGTGCGTGTGTGCAAGAGCAGCTGCACGCGAAATCCTCCCAGTTTGCCTGAATATTGAACAAGGTTTTTAATTAATGGAGGCCTGCTCCAGGCCTCAAAGGTTCGAGAGACTCCAAAAAACTCGGCAAGTTTGCGCTGGCATGAGCCCGTGCAAATGAGGCTCCATAATACGGAGAGACGCGCATCTCAAATTTTCACTCATCTATATGCAGATTAGAAAATGTTCACTCAAACAATGTCGACGCGGGACGAACGATTTGCGCGCTTTCAGAGCCTAGTTCGTTGTTTGCATTTTATTTGAAGTTATAAGAAAGTCCCGAGCGTCCGCCCGAGGAGCTTGGGTAGTCATTTGGACTTTGTCGATTGGAATTACTAAGCGCTTAAGCGGGAAATTTTCCCTATGAATGCTCCGAGGGAGGGAACTTTCGACCTGAAAATTGAGAGGGGACTCGGCGAGAGCTACTCCCGTCTGCGAATATGAGCCCTGTCTAATTCAATGCGGCCCGCCCTAAATTACGCGAAAACGGGCGAGAAAATTTTAGTTGGCTTATAATGTTTAGGGCTCTCATTACGTACGGTTGATTTACATCGTTCTTCGGTAGATTTATATTCTTCGCTGATTGAGTTATATTCCATTCTGAATGATTGATTTCAAATTTTAATTTATTCTGATTAATTTGTATTCTTTTCTCACGATATTTTGAAGAATGATGTAACACAAGGTTATTATGTATTAAATTAATACCTTTTTGCATGATTTTTTGTAGAATTAGGTACATTTTTTTGAGGTTTTAACCTCAGAAGATAATTGGAAATGTATTGGTTGAATACTATAATTACGAGAAGCTGTTCTATCCGTTCATTGTTTTGCTATTGGCTACGAACTAGACGGCTTCAAAATTTACATTCCCGTCGTATATATCATTTTACATATTTTACTTTCTGATGATTATAATTTATTCCGATTAAAATTTTATCGTAATGTAATTTTAAAAGTTTTTTTCTCTTAGTTACGAGTTTTGCGGAATCATAAGAAGTCCATTCTTCAATGGCTTTCCAAACATGGTAAAATGTACATGCATTTTGAAATTTTTAGATATATTTTTTCATTCGAAGTTCATGATTTGATCCATCACATTACTTTTGAAATTGTGAAATTTACACAATTCTCTGCGTAAAAACGATGGGATGTTTCAAAATACGTTAGTGTAATTCTAAAAACCATTCGTGATGAAAAAAAATTTTGCTCTCAAGGGTTTCGTTTATGAGAGACGGCAAAGAAGAGTATAATTACAAAAGAGAAAAAACTTATTTAGCTTAAGAAGAATGGGAAGCAAGACAGAGTTACAAAAAAATGAAGTTGCTTAGTGTAAGAGAGAAGGGAAAAAGAAAAGGAAATAATTACTGATAGGTTAAAAGGGGGCAAGGAATGAAAGGTACAGTGGAAAAAAGCCTTAGTAGAAAAATGTTGAGCGAGAGTGAACCAGTTAGTGTGTCTTCACGATTGACCTTTCCGGGAAGCTCGCGTACGAGGTGTGAGGAGGTGCCTCGAGTTGCACTTCTGTTCACTTCCTCCCATCCATTTCTCCAATGAAGTCAAGGCACGAAGGCGGAAAGCTGCGTCCAGGACTCAAAATAACTATAGAAAACACTCCGGAACAGACCTAGAAAAAACGTTGAAAGCGATCAAGTCAATTCCGTGTTTTGAAGCGCAATGTTATGCTTTTGGTTGTTTTGAAGCGCAATGTTATGTTTATGGTTGTGTTGAAGTGAAGGGTTATGTTTTTGGTGGATTTGATACGTAAGGTATATTGTGTTCATTACTATTTTGTCTTATTGATCGCATGATTGGGAGTACGAGTGTATTGTTTTGAACATGATTGTTTAATTACGTTATTGAGAGGATCATTGTAAGATTGATGTCATTATTTTGAGAATAATTTAATTATTGTATTATTTCGTTAATTTGAGCAAAATTGGATTATTGAAAACATGATGAAATTCTCGTGAGCATGATTATCATAGGCATTATTACTTCATTATTATGAGTACGAGAGGATCATTGTGAGTATGACTGCATTATTGTACGTTCGATTGTTTTATCGCAAGTAAGATTGCCTTATTATGAGTGCGACTGCATTATTGTGAATTAGTTTGGCTTATTTTGGTACGATTGTCTTTTTATTTTTACCATTATCATTATTAATCATTATTATTACTATCATCATTCCATTATTGTGAGAATATATGACGTATTGTAGGTGTAATAGCCTAATTTGTTTCGAAACTTACTCTCACGCTTAAGAGAAATCAATTTCGCTACATTTGCTGAATTTAAATGCAAGAGCTCCATGAAAATTTTAAAAAGTTTCATTTTCGTTTATGGATGTCTTGAGTGTGCAAGCTGTTGCGACTGGCGTGGCATGGCGAAAAGATTGTCGTTGATGGTTTCCCTCAGATCCCATAAATAATCAATTCTATTACATGTGTATTCCGTTCTAAGCCGTAAAAACATGGAACATTAATTCATTGTAACTTCAGAGTTCAAAATCTCAAAACGTGGTAAGTTATTTTCTCAACGCATCGCGTTTCGATTTTCAAAACTAGAATTATTTTCCCTGATCATTTTTCCCATTAGCAGGCTACCAAGAACCATTTCCCGACAATTTTTTTGTTAGATTCCGAAGCAAGAGACATCGATATTCTGGTTTAAATTTCCGTTCAAAGAAGACTCATTTTTTTGCTCTCTCTTGACAAACGTGAACACCTGACCTGCGGCGGGCAGCAGCATGGTAAGGGTTAAATGGAAAATCTTGTTATAGTGAGGAGTCACGCGTAATTGAGAACGGGTTAATGATTTTGAAAATTTGGAAAGATTCATTCATAGATGAACGATGTTTTTCAAATGTGGTAAACGGGCAAATGTAAAGCTCGATCGGAAAACCATTTCTGGCTCACGCATTTAACTTCAAATCCAGTAAAGCGTTCAGAAAATATTTTTCAGCGCCTATAAAGTTATTGTCATCCAAGACTTTTTAATTCGAAATTGTAGGTCGTAATTTAAAACTCTTTTGAAATAAACATATTATAGATTTCAAAAGTGAGTTGGAATTAATCTTTTTGATCATTATTTTTAAAATTCAATAGTGAAGCTGAAAAATTTAATGGGCACACGCTTATCACCCTCATTCAGTAGGTTGAGCGTCAAACATATTGAAATTGCGTCGTACTATGGACTCTAGGCAAGAAAAGATAATGGTTCGTTCCATCGTTTCATTTTGACAATGCCCAGCTCACTAAAGTACTCCAAAATTTACAGTAGAAAGTCAGCATGACTGCTTGTCTTCACTCAGTCACGTTGAGCGGAACAGGGTAGTTTACAAGATTCGCCAAAATTAGTCTCGCACTTCTCATACAGCAGATCACGCGACAGAGAACGATTTTCATATTCATGCAGCAACTTAGGCACGTTTTTTGTTGTTGACTCGTTTTCTACAAACGGTATTAGCAAACTGCTATTATCTAAATTAGCAAACTGTTAATGCTTTTCACGGTGAAATGACTCAACCAGCGAGGCAAAATATGTCGATGTTTTGAGTTTTTCAGCAGGCCTAGAAAAAATATTTCCACCAACACCATCATCGTCACTACTACTATCTCGAAGCTCATCAATCCATCAGTCGTTAATTAGACGCATCGAATTAATAGAGAAAACTGAATGCGATCAGCGAGCGAGTGAGCCGGAATCTCCTAATTAGACTGTACAGGCAACAGACTGTACATAAACATAATTACCTGGCCCGTGCAATACATCTCTTCATTATAAAGCAAAGCAATGCTTCTTTCGCAGCAAACGCGCTCGTTCGCCGGCCTATTTGCTCAGCAATGTCAGCCGGGCGTCCAGATAACATCGTTCTCGAAAATATGTCCGCCGATAATTAGCAAACAAGTCTATGCTGAAATTGAAAAACCAATTAAGAACAGACTTTGCGATGCGTTTTTCCTGATTATTCATCTAATGAGTTGTTGTTAATGCGACTGAGCTGATCAAGCCAATGTTATTTTCAGTTTCTTTTGGCTAATGCAGCTGTTTAAACTCATCTAGGCATTGTTATTTTCAGTTGTTTTTTGGTTCCGTGGTTGATTAAACTTTCCACGAATTGATTTTGATCGATGGTTCTCCATGAATATGCAAACTTCCAGTAACTTTGCAATCTTTTTCAACGCAGCAGCATTTCAATCTCCCAAGTATCATGTTCAAAACAAGACTAGATGAATTTCAAAGCTTCAATTAATTCCGAAAAATCTGTCTAAAAAACGTTATTATTTCAATAATTTTCTCCATGACTCAGAAAATATGAAAATTTCACCATCGCAAGACGATCAGATGAAATAAAATTCCAGTTCTTCTCTATCAGATATTTATAAAAAAGCTCTTTGAAATCTCTGCCAGACTTCCTTCCAACTGGAATCATTCTACCCACCTGCGAGAGTGATGTCGCTTTTCTGGATCCCACAATTATTTTCAGGGATCCTTGCCTCCCCGAAACCTTTGCATACGCGGTTGTTCCCCGATTCGTTTGCCTCATAACTCAACCAGACCTCTCAGATGCATAACCTCGTAACCAAATACCTGCACTCTACAACTCTCTCGTGTCATTCACCTTCACAACTCTTTTTGTTCCACAACTTATCACCCTCAGATCTCTGAACCCATCACCTCTAGATTCCTCAACCCATCAGTCATTCTAAACTCAGCCCATTTCCCTCAGGTCTCTCAACTTATTACCCTCATTTCCTTCAATCCATTATCCTCAAATCTCTCAACCGATCACCCTCACATCACTCAGTCCATCAGTCAGACTTACCTTATCCTATTACCCTCAAATACCTCAACCCATCAATCATGTTTCTCTCAACCTTTTGCCTTCAGATCCTTTAACCCATTACGTTCAGATTCCTTAACACACGAGTATTACCTTCAGGTCCTACAATTCATTATTCTTAGATCTCTCAGCCATTACTCTCAGATCCCTCAACCCATTACCGTCAGACTCACTACCCTAAGATTCCTCAACCTTTTACCTTCAGATCATTCAACTCATTACCCTCGGATTCTTTAACCCTTTACCCTCAGATCTCTTCACTCTTTACCCTCAGATCTCTCAACTCATTACCCTCAGATTCCTTAACTCCTTACCATCAGATCCCACAATCCATTACCCTCAGATCGCTACACTCATTACCCTCAGATCCCTCAACCCATTACCCTCAGATTCCTACACTCACTACCCTCAGATCTCTCAATCCATTACCCTCAGATTCCTACACTCATTACCCTCAGATCTCTCAAACCATTACCCTCAGATTCCTACATTCATTACCCTCAGATCTCTCAATCTATTACCCTCAGATCCCTCAACCCATTACCCTCAGATCCCTCAACCCATTACCCAAAGATTCCTCAACCCATTACCCTCAGATCCCTCAATCCATTACCCTCAGATAGATCCCTCAACCCATTACCCTCAGATCTCCAAAGCTCAATGTTTTCCCAGCCTACTACATCAATGCGCTCGGAATGTTAGCTATGTTCATAAAAGGCTCGAGCCTATTTAAAATTCATGTTTTGGCGCAAACGCAACATGTAGGCCTACTTTCCCAGAGCCCCGCATCACATAGGCTGTCGGGGAATCTTTGTTGCCGCTGGCGGCAGCAGGGAAGCGAATTGGAAGTCCCATAGCTTTGAAATTAATTCGAAATGGAATACATTTTCGATTCATTGCAGCTCCCTACAAAAAATTAGGGGCGTTACTGACGTCATTTACTTTACTTCTGAACGAATAAATGTTTGTTCAGTTCTCGGTCCGCCTACCTAATCACGTGGAATCATTTACAAACGAATTGTTAGGCGTTCTAATGCCACCAAAGAGTTATCAGTGCACTCTCCGGTTGGGAAATCTTTCCATTAAAGTGTGAAATACCTAAGAGCTTTATTGTCCGCATGTTGTAGTATTTCCAGCATGCATGATGGACGCACAAAGTTTCAATGTAAGAATTGTAGTGCTCGTATTAAAGTATAAGAGAGGTTCTTCAACCACTTCAACTAAAGTCTCAAATACCTGAGCGCGTTGTTATGCTCACGTTATAGTATTTGAACAGGAATGAGATACTAAGTCGTATGTGAAATGGCGGCGCTAACGTTCAAGTGTGCGGATAAATTTTTCAACCACACTCATAAATAATGCAATACCTGTGGGCTTCATTATGTTCATGTTATTGCGTCTTCAACAAGTATGAAATTCCGCACAAAGTCAAACTGTTCGCGGAATTACACTTATAATATTAATACTTTGGCAGCGACGTGAGCCAAATTTGATCGCTGAGGGAGTTTTCATTACGATGATGACCGACCAGCACCCACAAACTCAATTAAAAAATTCCTAATCAAAAGTAAATGAAAACATGATTCAGTTTCAAAATTACTTACTTAAATTTATTTCAAATTTGAATTGATTTTTAAACTTCAGTTTTTCCTGCCGCAGTCAAAGTGTTAAAGTCTAAGAAGAGATTCTCCAAGCACGTGGCCAACGGTTCGTGCGACTGGGTCAAAGAAACATCACAATTTGTGTGCGATAAAATTCTCAATTGCCAGACGTTGGACCTGTCAGCGTTGGCCTTGGATTGATCACTCGTGAAAATTTTGATTGTCTGTGAAGATTTAAACATGAGCTGAAAATTTTAATAAAAACCCAATTCTGAAAAAATGTAGAAAAAGTTCAGAGGCCAACGATTTTTAATATTTTTTTTTCGAGAACAATTTTGTTTGACTGAAGGTTATTATCAACGTGAAAAACAGTTGTTGAAATTTCCTTTTTACTTCCCCAATATTTCACTGAAATTATTAGTTAAATGGAAAAGGTTATTCTTCACCTTTGCTTAATTTCATTCATGAATGAGATTTGGCCTAATACAATTTCAACTTACAAATTAAGTCACATTTTGATTGTTTTAATGAGACTAATAGACTATAACTACCGTTAGAGAACAACTAGCATGTACATGTGAAGAAACTTCTGTTTCTTCGCCCAAATAGCGAGACGCGGAAATCTTTGTGATAAATTCTTTCAAACGCAGACATTAATTGAGTTCAAATATCGCCATGTTAATGGTCTTGATGTCAATTAATTGAAATCTTACACAACTTGAATAACGACATTCAAAATTGCGAACGAAAACAATTCTTCTCTTTGCAGAATGAAAACTACGTCATTTAATGTTTGAGATTATACCATTGTTAAAAATTGTCTCCAATAGCAGGACATGAATGCTGATAGAACCGGATTCCAACAGCACCATCAACGGTATAAGTGAGTACCAGCATTAGCAGCTGTTCAACACAACATTAGGACCAACATTACTAGTACTAACAATAACAACGAACACAACCACTGCAACCAGTACATACGACATGTCGTTCTGAATAACAACATTGAGGTTGTACCGCAAACGACTTTTCGGCTACCAAAGAAAACGCAGTTATTGATGAATACATATTAAAATATGAAGCCCCACAGTTAAACGGGTAAGTATGTTCAATCCAAAACAAATTTACAACCGTGGTTGCCGACGCAATGATAATGACTTTTTTTGAAAGGCCGTAAAGTTGTGTCAACCATCGCTTTTCTTTAGAAGATGTAAGGTTGTCGCAGTAATTGAATTTATCCGTAGTAAGTAATAATTTATGTTTGCATAACGCAGTGGAAAAATGAATTCAGAGATACAAAATAGCATGGCCATTTTCTCCCGAGTGTCGGTTGCGAGCAAGTCTTAAATGTGTTGCTGGTGTAGGAAATATCCCGGCAGCAAGTAACACGCACATACCAGCAACAACACGCACATACCAGCAACAGCACGCACATACCAGTAACAACACGCACATACCAGCAACAACACGCACATACCAACAACAACATGCACATACCAGCAACAACACGCACATACCAGCAACAACACGCACATACCAGCAACAACACGCACATACCAGCAACAACACGCACATACCAGCAACAACACGCACATAACAGCAACAACACGCACATACCAGCAACAACACGCACATACTAACAACAACACGTATATACCAGCAACAACACGCACATACCAGCAACAACACGTACATACCCGCAACAATACCTATATCATCACAGCACCCACCACCACACCAGCACACCACCACACCAGCACTCACCTCATCAACATACTACAACACCACCCCCACAATACTACACCACCACACCAGCACACCAGCACCCACCACACCAACACAACACCACCTTACCACAACACCACCACACCAACACACCACCACACCACAACACCACAACACCACCACACCAACCCACCAGAGTAAGGGACCAGGCGAGGCAGCTTTTCTCTCTATCTGGCAGCGAGTGAGGGAGACCTTCGCTATAGTGAGCGCAATCATCAAATTGCCGAGACAGTGGATCATTTCCTTGCTACTGACCAGCTTTCCCTCCACTCCCCTCAAGCTCCCCTCTGCTTCCCTCGGTGATTCGCTTTTCTTTAGGGACTTCTTCCCTCAATACTCTTATTCCTTTCTTCTGCCGCTACACCGTTCGTCGCAAAATTATCGAGGGATCTGGAATCAGTTGGACGAGATCGCTCCCGGAATAACTCTACGGTGTTTACTTTCACGTTTCATTTACTTTGAGCTCCTTTGTGGTGAAAAGATGTATTTGGAAAGGTACTCGGTGTTTTTAATGTTTCTTCATCTATAGAACTAAATGAGATGTATGTTCATCTGGATATAAATTTTCACGGAAAATGACTATGCTGAACAATGGACTTGAAAGCAAGAAAGAGAATTAGTGTAATAAAGGCTTTCATCACAAATACTGAAATTTGTGGCATAAGATACTTTTTTCTACTAAAACTGCGCCAACAACCTTTGGAGAAGTAGCTCATTTGCTCCACTATGGCAATAAAGAAAGAAATAGTGGAATTTTTCCATGAGGCATTCTCTGAAGTTTATTTTTTTGTGCGTAAATTTCACTTACATAATTTGCCGACAAAATGAATTGCTCAGCGAAGAAGTGTGATTCGTTGAGCTTGTCGTTTGCTTGCGTTCCTCATATGTATAATTGCCTCCAAGAATAAAAAGATTAATAAAAGATGGAGGTTATCAGTAAGTAAAATGACTCTAAAAGTGACGCTCGGAATGGGAAATTTATCGGGAATTTATTGGTATTTGTTTGAAATTTGTTAGTATTTGTTTGAAATTTGTTAGTATTTGTTTGAAATTTGTTGGTATTTGTTTGAAATTTGTTAGTATTTGTTTGAAATTTGTTGGTATTTGTTTGAAATTTGTTGGTATTTGTTTGAAATTTGTTGGTATTTGTTTGAAATTTGTTGGCATTTGTTTGAAATTTGTTAGTATTTGTTTGAAATTTGTTAGTATTTGTTTGAAATTTGTTAGTATTTGTTTGAAATTTGTTAGTATTTGTTTGAAATTTGTTGGTATTTGTTTGAAATTTGTTAGTATTTGTTTGAAATTTGTTGGTATTTGTTTGAAATTTGTTAGTATTTGTTTGAAATTTGTTAGTATTTGTTTGAAATTTGTTGGTATTTGTTTGAAATTTGTTGGTATTTGTTTGAAATTTGTTGGTATTTGTTTGAAATTTGTTGGGATTTGATTGAAATTTGTTGGTATTATAGATTTAATCCTGCTGCATCACGAAATCACGAGCAATTATCGGAAACTTTATAATTTGATTGCAATGTCGAAAATGATTCGTCGGCTATTTTTGTTGTCGCACGGAATTTGATTAAATCTTCAAGAGAATTTATACTGCCAATATATTTAGAATTGTTTAGTTTATTCATGACATTTTTGTTCACGTGAAAGTAAAATTTGTTGAGCGAATTGTTTTGCGTTGTAGAAACTGCATGAAGAGAAGGTGAATAGACAATATTCTATGTGAATAAACCTCATTCTATAATTTCTTTTTATCTTTTATATGTTATTTTTCTAACGAAACGGAGAAAAGCAGTGACCCTCTCTTCTTTAGGCTTAAGTGTCAGGCCCATAAATTCCTCACATATACGAGTGTTGCCAGATGTGGCAACTGAACTGCCATACCACTGATGGCGCTGCTGCCGCTAGTTGTTTTATGGCAACTCTGCTGCCCCTCGGAATGCCACTCGGTGTGGTTGTGGCAATTGCTACGTAAACTAATGGTCACTGGTGTTGGCTTCTGCAACTGTTTACAACAGTACTAGTTTGCCATCTGCTTGCCAGTGATGATGGCTGTGATAGTCATTTACTTCCCGTGTCACCAACAGCGAGGACTGCACCAGTCGTTTTCTACGCTTACGAGTAAGTAACCGCTGATGGTTATAAAAAGTAAATATTGTACTTGCCACTGGTAGTGAGTCATTAACTGTTCTAGTGATCAATGGTAAAAATAACACTCTCTCACAGTATGGCGAGTAAAAGTTTAGAGAATTATTAACTCATGTTCCGACAGCAAGCTGATGTATGGCTTACAATAAGCAGTGAAATATTGAGGCTAGAAATCACTGAACAATAAATCTGATATAATGTAATTGAATACAAAAAATATTAATATAAATTCCCAAGTGAACCAGTAAACAAGCTTATCAGAAACATGAATAGTGAAATAAAATAAAATATACGAATATAAATATTGTCAGTAAAAAAATTAAGTACTGAACTAAGTCTAAGTTCAGTCTACTATGTTTTATCTTTCATACTAAGCAAGGAATAACAGTTTGAGATCAGCAATTACCATCTGATACCGACCGGTATTACCATTCCGCTGCTCAGGTTGGCAGAGTAAATTTATGCCTTGTTCGTTTTGATTAATTTGATGAACAAAATAAAAACTACATACTCTTGTAGCTGATTTCATGTAAATTTTTAACATTTTCCGTCCACTGTTCAAAATGGAACGAAACAATCGAGAGTTTTAAGAAAATAATTAATTGATAATTTCCATAATTTCAATTCTATGCTAATCACATCAGCTTGAGATTGGGTGATGTTCAATTCAAACACAATGAGTACATTGGGTGATGACCCACAATTTTGTGAGCATTTTAGTGTGTTACTTTTGGATGTTTCTTTGCGTCGAGATCATGGGCTAAAATGAGATAAATTAGCAAGTTCCATGCTCTGAAAAGTTCTATTGTCTATCAACATAGAAGGGACCGAAGACAACGTGCGTGACAATTTCTACAATTTCAGTTTTTGCAGATTGCATTTCGTGAAATATCGAGTCTACCAATTTCACATCAATTTCTTTCTACGCGAACGGATTAAAAAGCGAATTTTTACATGGAAGTTTTGATACGACTTAAGAAGTACAGTGGAGGCGCGGTACAATAATTATTGTTTTGAGCGAGTAAATCAATGTTATTTTTTATTTGCTTGCAAGTAGAAAACACGTCACATAATTGTCAGGCCTCTGTGTGCACACCGTGAGAGTCAACACTTAGTATTTTTATCGCTATTTAAAAAGTTCGTTTTGAAGTTTTGTTTAGTTATGCACGATAAATTTACGAATGAATATTTCATTTTCATGGTAGCTTATTAGGCAACTACACCGAACTTGAAAACAACCTTGCAGTTATCAATTTTCACCACACATTTGGAAACTTTGTCTTCAAGGTCAAAAGTTATTAGGAAGAATTAGTATATTATTTTGTTTCTAATTTTGGATTTTTTGAGGCCGTAAATTGCCGTATGACTCTTTTATAAATTCGATAATAAAAGGGAGTTATAAAGTGTTAATTTTTTAGTCATAGTCCAATGAAGGAAATAATAAAATGAACACAGTTGATCACAATGCAGCTTGTATATGAATGTTACTAGTGTGCTTCTGACGTCGACAAGTTGGGAGCAATTTACGTTAAAGCCACAATTCATACTGAAAAACTTTTCTGGATGAAAATTTAGGTGCGCAGTTTCTCAAATATTGCCTTGACTGTTCCCTCATATTTTTCGATTTGATGTTGGGAGAAAATCGAAATGAGTTTCAGTCAAAGAAAATGAATTGCAGTAAACTCAAAAACAAGCGTTCGCAGTAATTTTGAAGTATTTTGGTTTTAAATTCCTTGATTAGCATGGACAGAACACACGAGCGAGCAAGCAGCAAACGGTGGATTGTGATGTACGGGAAAAGGCGCTTGAATTTCCCCTTACAAAATTGTTAAAACTTATCGCTCTTGAGAGCTCTTCCGTGGACGAGTTTTTCCGACATCTGTTTTTTATGCCCATAGCGCGGGTGCCAATCTTAATAATGTTTTTTTTTGACAGCCGTTATGAGCCGCCCGGCCTTAAATTAGAAGAGGACGACGAAAATTCGACGTGGTCGCGTCTCCGTCCCGGACAAATTAGCTGCAAAAGTGCGTCGTCTCGTCCGGTCAATGGAGAAAAAGCTCTCAAATATTGCCGCCAGTTTATGCTTATATTGTCCATAAGGCGTCCAAATTTTCTTAATTCTCTCCTCGGGTGAGCGATAAAACCTCCAATAAAATGAACCCCTTGAACCTCTCTCCCCCCCTCCCTCTCTCTCTCTCTTTGTCTCCTCCCAGCTCGGGTCACAAATCTCGCGCAATTCTTCCTTCAAATTCGGCAAGTTTAGTGACCGAGTGACGTCATCATATTAATTTCAGGTGGGGCTGTGACTGGCGGACGGCGGCCGCGTATTGAGCGGCCCTCGGCGGCCAATGGCCGTCCGCCGCTGAGCGATGGCCCCCTGGCGGTCAGCGGACGCTTGACGGACGAGCGTGGTGGTCAGGCGGACATTCTTCGCGGCCCACAGACCTGGCGTGGTGGACTGGTCATACCAGGCGGGGTGTGAGGGTATGACCAAACGGGGGTGTGAAGGTATGACCAAACGGGGTGTGAGGGTATGACCAAACGGGGTGTGAGGGTATGACCAAACGGGGAGTGAGGGTATTACCAAACGGAGGTGTGAGGGTATGACCAAACGGGGTGTGAGGGTTTGACCAAACGGGGGTGTGAGGGTATGACCAAACGGGGTGTGAGGGTATGACCAAACGGGGTGTGAGGGTATGACCAAACGGAGGTGTGAGGGTATCAAAGAATTTCGTTTATGCTAAAGTGCGTAATTTTAGTAAGTGTGATCCATTCTTTAGAGATTCATACCTGTGAATAAAATATATAAGCTCAGCTTAAACCGGTTAAAATAGTCTCGGTAATACAACTAATTCGATGCGAGATGAATAGTTGAGGATAAATTTTATTTGCATCAGTTGAGGCTTCTGTAAGCTGGCGTCTTAATATTATTCGAGGGGAGATTGATTTGAAATTGGCTTTGTGAATTTCTGACGAGATTTTGTTGTTTGTTGCTTTTCAACGCATTATAGTTTTCATTTTTTATTGTGGTCGGTAGATAACAATTATGTTGATTTAAAAAATAATGCTCTAATGTTAATTTCTCGTAATAATTACACTACTAATAATCAACTCGTTGTTAGGGAGGGAAATATTCTTTGTTGTATACAGGCTCAATCATAATAGAACAAACAATCACGATGAACTTGGTAGACATTAACATACAGAGCTAAGTTTCACGTTCCACTACCGCTCGTAACTCTTCAGAATTCC
Organism: Platorchestia sp. MABIK; assembly: GCA_014220935.1. Taxonomy (NCBI): domain Eukaryota; kingdom Metazoa; phylum Arthropoda; class Malacostraca; order Amphipoda; family Talitridae; genus Platorchestia; species Platorchestia sp. MABIK. The sequence goes on along the minus strand of JACJUY010001909.1, from coordinate 10,777 downwards.
GGTCAGAAATGAAGAGATTTTCAGTGTGAGAAAAAGCATCACGGAAATAAATATTCTTGTTACAAATTGAGTAAGCAGCTGAAAATATGAATTATGATCTTTTGTAAATTTTTCGATAAAATTAAATTTAGAAATATTTTTTGATCTTAGGTAAATAACAAAAATCCTGCTCTGCAGAAAATTCAGGTTGAGCTCATCAAATTGAGAAGGGTTTTAATGGAATTGTCATAAATGATTTTTTAAATTGATTCCTTGAAAGCATCATGATTGCACCCCACAAAATTGCAGTTACTGAGTTATTGCAGCAGTGACGGTGTTGACGTTTTGTGTAATGTTGATGGTGGGCATTGTTTCAACATTAAGGAACAAATGCCAGGTTTTGTTTAATGTTGATGGTGGGCATTGTTTCAACATTAAGGAACAAATGCCAAGTTTTGTGTAAGTCCTGCATTTAATTACACATATTCTTCTTCAGTAGTATTGATGCCATCAAATATTTATTATTTCTTTTCTCATAAGTTTAATAGTTTTCATTGCTCCTGTGGAATATTTGAATATTTTAAACAGACCGGAAGTTTGTAAAACCAGCTGCGAAAAATTAAGTCTTTAAATTCAGCCAAAGAAACAGCCAAGATTTTGAAATTCGAAAGACCACTTTCATGCTCCAGAATAATTTCGCCTATGATTGCAATGCTCGAATTTAAACACCAATAACAAAGGAAATAAAAAGAGAGAACTGAACTTTGAATAAATTATGATAGCCGATAATTTGGAGGTAAATTCGCTGATTCTGAAGTTAAATTTAACGACTCAGTCTGGGGCTTAAGAGTTATAAGCTTAAGAAATCCATCGAGGTAGATACTAAACCCAAAAAAATAATTTCATGAGAAACCCACCATTGTTGTCGAATGATGTTCTGTATGGTGAAGCTGCCGATGTGTCCTCGTCAACGATTGGTTGAAAAGATCGCAGCTCCGGTCCCCCATTGGCAGGAAATATCCTTATGATGTATCACATTAATATCGCGATATTATGACGTCATATGAAGGGGGCCGTGCCAGATAGGCCGCTTTGAGCCGCGAGCTGCCATTGGCTGAGCTTATGATTGATTTATGTGATCTCGCTCGCTATTGGACGAAAAGCTTCCCTAGACTCTGCAATACCAACAAAATTGATTACTGCAAAAGCCGAAGTTCCCAGCAAGCTGGGAGTCTTGCTGCATTGCTGGGACGCAAGTGGGAGCTGGGAGTCTTGCTGCATTGCTGGGACGCAAGTAGGAGCTGGGAGTCTTGCTGCATTGCTGGGACGCAAGTGGGAGCTGGGAGTCTTGCTGCATTGCTGGGACACAAGTGGGAGCTAGGAGTCTTGCTGCATTGCTGGGACGCAAGTGGGAGCTGGGAATCTTGCAGCATTGCTGGGACGCAAGTGGGAGCTGGGAGTCTTGCTGCATTCCTGGGACGCAAGTGGGAGCTGGGAGTCTTGCAGCATTGCTAAGACGCAAGTGGGAGCTACGAGTCTTGCTGCATTGCTGGGACGCTAATGTGAGTCCCAGAAATAATGAGTGGTTTGTTTTGTGTGATTTCTGCCACTAATGGATGAAGAGTAATTTGAATGGTAACCGACATTAATTTATGGAAATGATTTGCATTGACTCTGTAACTTGTGAATAAAATATATATTGGTCTACGTCACTAATGGATGTGGATGAATGGTCTCTGTCACTAACCTTTATGAGTGGTTTAAGCGGTTTCTGCCAATAGTGGACACAGGAGTAGTTTGAGTGGTCTCTGTCAATAACGGATGAGCAGTGGTGTGAGTGGTCGCTGCCATCAATAGACATCTAATGAGAGCGTTGACCGTTGAACTACATCACAAACACACAGGCATTTTGGAACACCATCCGATGTGTGCTTCCGATGAATTCTTCTTTAAATTTCCTTGTTGATCAAGTGCAAAATACCACGCTGCAAGATTAGCTTCGCATCATCTCTTCCCAGAAAAAAGTTGTCGCAAACCGCTCGCATATTTGCGCCCTGCTCACAACAGTGAGTCTCAAACTTCAGTCGCAGCACATAACCTTGCGAGGAAATTTGAGGGAGTTACCCTGTATTTTTGGGGGAGCCCGAGAGGCTGTCGAATTTTCGAGCAGTGTCTTATAGCGAGTCACGCTGCATCCGAAAAGAGAGTGAGAACCCAAAACAAAAAGAGAGAAGAAAGACGCACGCAAAGAAAGAAATAAAGGAAGGGAGTCGAGCATCTCAAAGCAGCACATTCAAAAGAGGTACAATAGCTTGGGTCTTCCATTTTTGGGATTAGTTTTCTGAGCGGCTGCAGGACAAACAGAGGCCGAAGAACGGACGTTCGGACACCCTCGAGAGCGAGCTCGCCTTGCTCTTATTTTGGCGGCAACATTTCCGAGGGCCGGGGTAATAGAGACCCTGTCCAGCAGATACGGAAGATCGTATTGATTGATGCTGGGCCGGACGCTGGCCGGCGTGGTGGCCCTCCCTCCCTCCCGACCTCAACCTCCTCTCCCCGCCTCTTCCCTCCCGCCAGCGTCTGGACCTCGTGTCTTGGTTTATGCTTTCTTGCGTCTTCTTCTCGGTATTTCTGATGTTGTTAAGGCAGCGTGCGTTCTTACATCGTCCTTTACGCTTTTCTTGCATCTTCTTCTCGGTTTTGCTGATGTTGTAGACGCAGCTCACGTTTTACCGTCGTAGTTTATGCTTTTCTGGTGTTTTTTTCTCAGTATTCTTGATGTTGTAGACGTAGTGGTCGTCATTGCGTCTGTTAATGCTCTTATATTATGGTCCCAGCTTCAATTATTTAAGTCCTTCTCATTCTTCTGTAAGCTGTAGCGCAGGTTTTGAATCGTACTCAGTTTTCGCCTCCTTTATTGTTTAGCTTCCATGTTCTGTGTCTCATTCTTGTCAGCGCTGGACGATCTCGGGATTTTCTTCATGTCTTAACCTAGCCTTGTACTTAATCTTTTGTCGTGATGACCTTGTTTTATGGTTTTGATCTGCCTCACATTTAATAGTCTTAATTATTAATGACTGCTATGTTTTATATATCTAATCAAAATCTTAGTCTTCCTCAGACCTTACAATTTTCATTTTACTCAGGTCTAACTCGCTGTACAGTTTTAATCGCTTTCATTTGAACTACCTCCACTAATTGCTTGCACTTTAGTACTTCCTTCGGTTGCATTGGAATTCCATCTTTGTGAAATGTTTCTTTTTGCCTCAATGTCTGTTTGCCTTCAAAGCAGCAGGTTTCAATTTTTTATCTCCATTCTGAACGATCAATGGATGCAATCTCAGTTTTCCATGCGTTTTAACCTTTAGCTGTCGTAAGTGAACAACATCTTTCTTTGACTTTTAATCTCGAACTTGTCAGGACCATTATGAAACCACCGTAGATTTGTGCTCACACAAAATACATAAATCATGAACGAGAATCTCCCGTCATGTAGGTATAAAAATAATTTGACGTCCTTCATAGTGGTATTTTACGCAGACGCAACACTTCACGAATTATAAAACTGTGTGCATTGGAATTTCTGAAGCAGAGTAACCGTTGCGCGTTGCAATGCCGAGGTGGTAGAGAGGGAATGGAAGCAGAGTTTGCATTCAAAAGGCCTGAATCAGTTAGTCAGTTTCCTATATCGATGTAGGGGAAGAGGTGTAAGAAAAGCATTGGACCTAAACAAACAAGTCCAGGACAATATGTGGATATAAAACAGCATAAAAACGTTGAATTTAACAATTGATTTGATTATTGCGCTAAATAATGTCAGGGAGGTAAGGAACAGAGTGACGTCATAAAGATCTTGGGGGAATATTAGAAAGAAGGGCACGATTGATTCGAAAACCAGCGTATCAGAGGCTGACTGTTCCACAATGATCCATTTCCTGCACACGGGATGCCATTAGAACTATGAGAACTTTTCGAATTTTTTAGGCGTGTTTCGAACGTGCGAGACTACGAAATTAATATGTACGCATTTACTACGTGAGAAGAGTGAAAATAATTTTGAGTGGGAAGGTAGGCGAGATGCAAACATTGTTAAATAAACTGCTGGAACTTTTTTTCTCACGATTTGAGAACCTTCAATTCAAGCAAGCCCAATAAGTCGCAGTCCGAAGCTGCTTCGATGGCAAACATATTTCTTTGGTGTTAAGAAAATGCTGTGTTCTCTTATAGCCAGTCATCAGTTGGCGCAGTAAGTCCGTGTGCGTGAGATCAAACCACTGACCAGCAAAACAAACGTCATCGGAGCCAGCTTTTCTTTGTCATGCACCTGCTACAATTCGCGGGAAACTGTGCTGCAGAGAACGAAATAATCCCAGATTGCTTATCATCGATCAGAACAGCAATATATGCTGTCTTTGCGCGCTTGAGCAGCTATGTATGTATTTACTGGCCGGTAAACCGAGCGTGGATTTACCTGCTAAAATGCACACGTTGTACCAAGCCTTTCTAGCATCTGCATCAACTCGAGGATGAACATCTATTTTGGAGAAAGTAACACAGCGCTGCGCGATAACCTAGTGCAACACCATTCCTTTTATTATGTGATCAATGATGTGGGTTAGTTGAACAAAGGCATTGATTTGTGAAAGTAGCAAAATCCATTAGATTTGTTGAAATTATTGGAAGTACGTCGTGATGAATAAAAAGCGCAGAAATGATGTTGATGATAGTGATTAACTATGGGAAACCTTAAGTTACCAAAACTCTAAAAATTTAAGGTGATTCCATTAGGTGCCAGTAAGTAGAGCAAATACAGACCGGTGGGAATTAAATGTGAAGGTCGGGCTTCGCCTGAAGAACAAAAAGCGTCCCGTTTAAGCTATTGTCCTCATCTTGTTCGGAAGTTGCAGCGTATTTCCCTCTGTATCGCATCGTTTACCTCTATGGTAAGTTTCTTTCTGTTATTTCTTACTATCTCTCTTATTTAAAGTACTTCATCGTCGACCGACTCTCCTGTACACAGGAAAGGAAAATAGTGCGCCGCGGCAATCTAAACTAAGGCGCTTGTTTGCTTTATTCTACACGTGTAATTTATGCTCCGAAAAATTTTAGCTCAAGTGACTTGACTGCATTCATGAAATCCACGTCAACCGAGGTACTTACAGCCAATAAGAGAAGAAGCGACATCTTTTGAAGCACGTTAGATGAGTTGGCATTCCTAGTGTATTTGAGTAAACTTTGTGTTCTTAGAGGAGTTGTAAATCGTGACTGGAGTATGGGAATAGTTTATGATTTTCATGTTGTGACGGGAGTCGTGCGTTAGTGGCACGTTCAGCACTCGAGGGCAATACGACTTAATTTCATGCTAATGTTTTGTGAACGAGCAGGTATTTTCCTGCATAACCTTTCACCTTATGAATTTTGGATGTGTGTGCTTGCCGGTACTTGTTTTGAATGGAGTTGCAGTAAAGATGAAATTACGTTTGGTTAGGTTACATTGGCGTACAACATAAGGGAAGAAGTTCAATAACACGTGGCAGTAATTTGTCGAACTCGGCAGGATTCTTTCAACTGGTGAATTTTAAATTCTCTCCACAGCAGGAGGTTGGAATTGCTTGAGATTAATTCACAATTTATAAAGATAGAAGCCCCTCTATGGTGTAGCTTTTGGGAGAATGAGTTGCATTCGCAGTGTGTTTTATCTTCCGCAGCCCGAGTGAGCTTCAAAAATCACTCCTAAGAACAGGGCTAATAAATTTTATACGCAGTTGAGTTCGCTCTTTAAAAAATTCATTGATTAGTAACATTTCTTGCCTCATCCTCACATCGCGGTGACTGCCTGATGTCAGTGTTAGTCCAATGACAGTGATTGCAATAGCAGTCAAATGGAAAAAATCAGCCAGAAGCACGTTAATCGTCAACGTGAACTTTTGATATCAACACAGACCGGCACAAAATCTGCGCAGACATGAACCCCGGCACGAGTCACATACGTGACAGTGTACAAATTCATGTAAATTTAACCTATGTGATGTTGTACTAATCTGGAGTAGCGTGGTAACATTGTATGGTAACATTGACTTGGTGCAGTGCCATGTGAGGTTGTGACTCACCCTTGAGCGGCGGTATTATTGTGGGTGGTGTTAATGTTGGTAGTGTTAATGGGGGTGGTGTTAATGTTGGTGGTGTTAATGTGGCTGGTGTTAATGTTGGTGGTGTTAATGGGGGTGGTGTTAATGTTGGTAGTGTTAATGGGGGTGGTGTTAATG
>JACJUY010001908.1:103863-116401 GCA_014220935.1 Platorchestia sp. MABIK | reverse complement strand
ATTGGATGTTCGAAAATAAAGTCACAGCGCCCCGCTTGAGAACAAAAATTGAATATAATCTCAAAGATTGCTGACTGACCCATACTAAAAAACAACAAAACCCCTGCTTGAGAACAAAATGACAAAACAAAAAGTAAACAGTTCTTCCAATGCAGTTCTCTCTCTTGCGTCTGTTTCTCTTTTCAGCAATTCTGGGCACAATGCCCTCCCCAATGTCAGGACATTGCACTTCAATAATGGTCTTGCTCTTAGACTCAAAATGATGTAACATACAAGCTCAAACCACTGTTCCAGCTCTTTGTTGGTCACATTCAGAGGTTTGTTGAGGTAATTCTCAGCTGAATAATTTTTTGTTTCACGAACTACTAGATCAGTGAAATCATCTGATAATAATTTAAATATTGCAAGGGAAATGGAATATCTTCATTACCTGTTATGTCAGGTCCTAATGGAGGCACCGTTCATTATGTGTTATCATCTTGATGAAGAGTTGACCACATGCGGCGATGGTTGCGCTGTTGTGGCCTGCTTTCTCTAGAAGCAGGTACTGTCATTTCAATCCCAACTGCTGAATTTTCATTAATTTCTGATGAATCGTCGACGTCAATTGCCGTGTTCAAATCTGAAATAAAATACAACGCATTGATCAAATATGTCGGAATAGAAAATTAGCAATTGTTGAGGAAATAAATTGTTCTGAGGGCATTTATTACAAACATTTTCTAATCACTGATTAGCAACATATTGTCTTCCTTGTTCTTATCGGATTCAACAGTAGAGTTAGGATCTACCACGTCATCTTTATCTTCTTCCTCCAATTCCTCACTTTCATCTCTACACGCAAAAACCACTTCTTTATCATGGTTGTTCTTGCTGCCATTGAATGGTCTTGGAGGTAAAGATGATCCTGTAAGAAATAAATGTTTGTGTAATAGAACATTACATCTTTAAGGACAGCATCCCCATATGGACCTTTTTTTTCCATTATTGAACTTAGAGCAATGAAATTTGGTGTACTGATAGGAAATGCAATTGGGAATCATTTGTCACACGTGAAAAAATGCAATTTTCTCCATAGAAAACGAGATATTCATAGGAAACGAGATATTCATAGAAAACGAGATATTCATAGAAAACGAGATTTTTGGGGGGTTTTTCAAAATGCATCTCCTCCGACAGTTTTTGAGTAAAAGTGATGATTTTGGTATCATTGGATGCGGAAAGATGTGGACATTCCAGGAAGTTTTATGCCGTTCCCCAAATTTCCAGTTTTAAAAGAAAGAAATGGAAAAAAATCGAGAGCATATTTTGATTTCAAAAAATGTGGATTTATGACGTCATAACTTTACAAAAAAAATTAATTGTGAGGTCAATTAGAAGTTCCTGAAAAGCCCTTAACTTTCCACATCCAATGATACCAAAATCATTACTGTAGCTTGAAAACTTTTGGAGGAGATGCATTTTTGAAACCCTAAAGTCCATTGTTTACATTATAAGCAAAACAAAGAAACATAAACAATATTAATTAAAAATTTCAAAAAATTTTGGTGCAGGTCAGACCTCTGAAAACATTAAAGAGTAATACAGAGACATAGGAAATGGCGTAGCATCGTCCCGCCGTGAAGAGAGTACCAAGGGGGAGGTGTAACATGATAAAATACCACTTCCCCCCTCCCCTCCCCCCCATTCTTCAAACCCCTGTAGCGGGCAAACCAGTGAACGTACGAGTCTCATTTTTTCACAGGATGTACCTGACCTCTTACACTTCCTATAGCAGCAATATTCCCTATTTCTCAAATGGTCTCAAAATCCTGGATTCCTATGGGGACGCTGTCCTTAAATAAAGGAACAGTAGTATGCTATCACTCTTTCCATAAAATCAAATTGTTTTTTCATTTTATAGGAATTTATAAGAATTCTTTGAACTATAACAATGAGTAAATAACATATGTTAAATTTAGCTTGCATCTAAGACGATACTGACATTATAAAAGAGGTAGGTTAGGCTGCATTCCTTGTCTGCCATGCAAACATGGTATCAGCAAAACTTACTTTGTGGCCGTGATGGGGCGAAAATGTCAAACTGATGTAACTTAATATTTTTATTCTTTCTAACCCTTTAAAATCCATTTTCCTTTGATAAATGCATTGTACAGACATTACTTGAGAATAAGAAATTTTTACATGCATGTAACTTACCTGAGATTTCATTCATAACGTTTCTTGTATAGCCAGGAGGAGCGATGCGAACCACACGTTACTCACTCACGCGCGAAGTTTGTTCACTGAGGTAGTGCGTGCAAAACTGACACAACATATCACTCAGCCCGGAGTGAACATATACCTGTGTCTTCACATACGTTTGCAAGAAGCTCTTTGTTTACTACGTAAGAAGCTCAGATTTCTTGTGTGACAAATTTGTCACACTTGAGCGTAAAGGGCTAGATAAGTCTCAAAATTAAGTTGCATCATATGCAGAACTACCATGACTATGATATTTCAAACCTTTCTCCTGCAATAGTAATCATTTGAGTTCTATGAGCTTCACCATAACATTCAGGAAAATGAAAACATCTTAGAACATAAAGAGACCAGCAAAACACTGACTATGAATGTAGCTCAACTCAGTCTTCGTTTAATTGCGCTTTTTGTACTGTTCAAGTTTCAACTATGCCTTTTTCTGGAATCCGGACAAATCCTTCAAAATTTCTGGGCTTCCTTGTCTTGTTCGGTGAAGCACAACAAAACTTTGAAATATTTGCATTAAGGACAGTGTCCCCCATAGGAATTCAGGATTTTGAGACCATTTGAGAAATTGGGATTGTTGCTGCTATAGGAAGTGTAAGAGGTCAGGTACATCCTATGAAAAAATGAGACTCGAACGTTCACTCGTTTGCCCGCTGCGGGGGTTTGAACAAACGAATGGAGGAGAGGGGGAAGTGGTATTTTATCATGTTACACCTCCCCCTTGGCACTTTCTTCATGGCACAACATTGCTATGTCATCTTCTATGTCTATATATTACTGCATAATGGTTTCAGTGGTCTAAACTGAACCAAAATTTTGTAACATTTTTTATTATATTTGTTTACGTTTCTTTGTTTTGCTTATAAAATAAACAATGGACTTTGGAGATTCAATATGCTTCTTCTCCTGCAGTTTTTGAGCTACAGTGATGATTTTGGTATCATTGGAAGTGAAAAAACGAGGTCTTTCCAAAAACTTGAAATGGTTTTGCAAAACTGATTTCGTTCAAAAGCAATGACGTCATAAATCCGCATTTTTTTGAAAACAGAGTTTGCTCTTGATTTTTTCATTTTTTTTTACTAAAACTGGAAATTAGGGGAAAAGCATTTCATGTTTTTGGAATGTCCGCATCTTTCCGCATCCAATGATACCCAAAATCTTCCCTGTAGCTCAAAAACTGTGGGACAAGAAGCATTTTAACCCCCCTCCAAAATATCGTTTTCTTTGATTTCCCATTTTCTTTTCAAGAAAACCGTACTTTTTCATAGCAGATAAACGATTCTCAATTGCATTTCCTATCAGTATGCCAAATTTCATTGCTCTAGGTCCAATTACAAACAAAAAGGTCCTGAAAGGGGACGCTGTCCCTAAGTGCAATAAATTGATACTATGTTATTGACATGTAAGCTGTTAGTTACAAGAGCTTGTTCAACCTTTTAACTAGAATTTGAAAATCTATTATTGTGACTTGCATATATCATGTCAGGAAATTTATCAACTTGTTTTACTGAACATAAGTGGGCCAAGTCAAATATTATATTTAACATAAATGCAATTTTTAATTTTTGAAATCCCAGCAAAAACTTGAGCAGAGTAGTTTCATTAGACATCAAATAATTTTTTAATTTACAATATATCACATATATCAATATTGCAATTCTCTTTGTGATGCATTTCAGAAGGAAGTTGCTTTCTTTGTGTATGGGATACTCAAAAAATGTTCATTATATTTTCTTCACGAATGTGAAGAAAGAAAGAAAATCATTCCCAAATACCTACTGGAGACACCCAATGCCATTTCAAATGCCACACTTCAAGCAAATCAGTTTTATTCTTCATGCCTAATATTTTGTTTCAAGTTCCCATATTGATTGGCGGAAATTAGTTTCCTTCAACTTTATGGAACCATCAAATTGCAATCACTATTATAGAAGGAGCCCTGTCTGTCTGTCTGTGTGACCTCCTCTTCTAATCGATAGCTTTGATAGCAACAAGGATAAAACTTGAGAAATACAAGAAATTATTCTATTGCCTTATTTTTCTGTGGTGATTTACTTCCCTTTTACTTGCATTATGGTATCCAGAATTCACAATTGGCTTGTTTTTACAAATAGATGTTTTCTTTGGAGCTGTCTCTGTTGAAATTCATAATTTGCTTTGACATTTTTAATTGATAATGCGAAAAGAAATGTTTCAAATTTGTTTGACCAGTAACCTGGCTACCACTTAGTATAAGGCCCAAGATTTTGGAACTTGAGTTATTGATTTTCTTGAAAAGCTTCGAAGAGAAAATAGACGACATTTCAGAATAAAATTCCGGCAAAAGAGACCACCATGGATAGAAACATGCCCAACCGTAAGAGAGAAGTAGAAAGACTTCGACAGCCAGAAAGACGCCACAGATTATGAATGAACAATGCAAAATGGCAAGACGAATCAATGCTGCTCGCCAACAAGAAGCTAGAGCTAACTTGATCGTTGAACGGCGTTTGAATAATCGTTAATAAAATTTGAAATTTGATAATTGACAGATTTCAAATGACCCATATTTAACACATCAATTAGTTAGATTGCATAGACAGTAGAATTGCAATTCACGGGCATTGCACTAGTAGAAATAAAAATCACACAATGCCCTCTAAAACAAAATATGTGAATATTTGCATACTCTTAATGAAAAACAGAATCTAAACTAATAATACCCATTGTGTGTTTATTTATATATTTATTTATATATTTGTTGGGTGTCCGCTTCTTAAGAAACAAAGGATATCTGAGCTTGTGGTATCATGGATACCAAGTTCCTCAGTATGACATTAAACAATGGCCTTTACATGCATTTATATGTATTACATTTCATCAGGATATATTTGTTTAGGATATGTTTGATTAGATTAGGATAGGTCAGGTAATACTGACAGAATTTTTTCACGTGTCCACCTATCGTATCGATGACATTGTCTGTGGAATTTCCAGCGGCCCTGCTACTACCTAATAATACCCGTGGTTTATTTGTTGGGATTTGGTTTCTTTCAATTCTCTGTCACGCTTATAAAGATAGCCACAATGACCGTATCTGTGATACGAGTTTCACCAGTGCGCAAGTACAATTATATTTTTTATTACAGGTGCTGTTAGGATATATTTGTTTGTCATCCACATCTAGAAGTTTGTTCAAGAAATGCATTGAATCCCATCATTTTTGGTGGGCCGTGAACACAAGTGTATAACTCCTTCACAGCATGTTGCAAGCTTTACTAAGAGTACAAACTGCATCACTATTACTTGAATAGATTTTTTTTAGTAAAAATTCAACTTATCTCTAAGCTGAAACTTTCTTTTTCCTGTTGAAACAATTTCAAGGCTAATTTAAATAAGGTGTATGGTATAAAATTGTCTTTTAGTATGGTGAATGACATTCATTGGGAACTTCGCGTTCCTCTGTCATGGTTGGTCGCGGTCTTGGGGATCAGTTACTGAATAAACGTATTCAGAAGAGGCTTGTGATGCTCTATCTAGTCTAGGTTCATTCTACTTCTTGAAAAAGAAAAATGCACATAATAAGCAAGATTTTCTATTTGTATTATAATGAAACATTCTGGAAACTAATTTTAAATTATGTTTATTTGAAGTTATGGTGTCAATTTTGACTTTAGGATACTTTGAAATAGTTCACAGAATTGGAACTACTTCTAGTTCCAATTTGCCATTGTGTCCGGGCATAATAAAGTTCCTTGAAATTCTTCCCTAATAGCTGACATTAATGTTAGTGGCACATAAATGGGCTTTTCATGTGATATTTTATTCAAATTTTGTTAAAATATTGTACACAAATTGAAATGACCAACATGTAAAACCTCATTTGTACTGCATAAGTTACCATAAAATAAAACAGTTCTAGAAACTACTACTGTGTTACTCAAAACATTGGGCAAAACACTAGCATGTGTATATATATACATAAAGAGTGCAAATCTATAAATTAGTTTCACAACTTGTTTCAGATTATCCACTATATAACTTGCTACCTATTAAAACGTCTACTGCATATTCTCCAGAATATCTCGTTGAAACACTGGATAGTTATGAATAAAAGAGGTAAAAACTACAATTGGTGAATTCACTGAAACAAAATGAAAGTAAGACCACTTCAGCTCACCCACACCTTTCAACCCTCAACAATTTACTGACGTGATTTGTCACTGGCGCAATGAGCAATGATGACAGTACTGGAGCAATGCTTGGTTACCTGAATATCAGAGCATGGGTGGCAATTATAAATGTAACACTCAATGTCTCTATAAGCTGGGAAGCAGGTTTGTAGTCATTAATGCATCATTTTAAGCAATTTTACTTCTCTAATATTGAACAAAAATAAAAAAGTAATGTAGAAAAATATTTTGTCAACCTGTTAACTGGAATTTGAAAATCTATTTTTGTAACTTGCATACATCATGCAAGGAAATGTATCAACTTGCTTTACTGAACACAAGTGTGTCAAGTCAAATATTGTATTTTACCATGATTGTTATTTACAATTTTTGGAAGTATGAGATGTTATGAGGTTATTCCATCAAACTTCATCAATAAATATCCAGCAAAAACTTGAGTAGTTTTATCTGACATCAAATAAATTCTGAATTTACAAGAGATTATATATATCAATATTGCAATTATTTTTGTGATGCATTTCATGGTTTACATAGTTCTCTTTGTGTACTAGACTCTCAAAAATCGTTTTAAATACCCACAGCCATTTTGAATGCCACACTTCAAACATATCACATTTTTACAATCCATGACTACTATTTTATTTCATGTTGCCATATTGATTGGCACAAATTAGTTATCTTAAACTTTATAATATCATATTGTAAACACAAATTAGTTATCTTAAACTTTATAATATTATCATATTGTAATCAAGAAATAAAAAGCTTCATACAATGACCCTCCAAAACAAAATATTATGTCAGTATTTGCACACTCTAAAGGGAAAATGAAATTTAAAATAAAACTACTTCACAGCACGTTGCAAGCTTTACTATGCGTACAAGCTGCCATGTAGCTGCGACACGGGAGATCCGAAGTTCTTTTTTGAAGCTCGAGCTGAATTTGTGTCTGGAACTTGGCCAAAGAGAAATTAATTCCCATAGGATAGACTGGGATTTGTTCTCTGTCCCAGCCAATTCACAGGGAACAATAATGATTTACTATTACTTTGAAGGAATTTTTTTCAAAAACTTACCTTTTCGTAAAGCTGAGAATTTTCTTTTTCTAACGAAACAATTTGAAGGTCAATTAAAAGAACATAGGTATAAAATTATCTTTTACCATAATGAGTGACATTCACTTGGAACTTTGCATTCCTCTCTGCACTCGCTCATCAGTATGTCAACAAATGTAGTCTGAGGAAGTTAGTGACTCGCCTAAGTTCATTTTTCCTCATGAAAAGAGAAAGATGCATATACTAACCGTTATTATTAGTTTTATGATAAAACGTTTTACAAACTAATTCTAGATTATGTCTATTCTGAGTTATGGTGCCAATTTCGATTTTAAGGTACTTTTAAATAGTTCATAAAATTGGCTAGACTACTACATCCAGTTCCAATTTGCCATTGTGTCCTGACATGAAAAAGTTACTTGAAATTCTTCCCTGCACCATCACACTGCCAACATATCTATTATTGTCATCATCATTCTACCTCCACGTGCATCTATTCATACTCAACGCCAAAGCAAACAAGAGTTTGCTTTCAAAACTGCTATCATAGAACATCTTACACTTAGGCACATTCTTTTGTATGTACCTGATTAGTGTAGGCTTTAGCATCATGCTAAGAAACATTCACTTGTTCAGTCCAAACTCCTTTGTTTGCCTCTTAATCTTATTCTCCCTCTTCTTGCAGTCCCACTCTGGTCTTCTATCTCCAATATTCATTAACCCATCACCACGTCCTGGACTCTTAAGGGGACGGTCTGGGTCAAATTTGGACAGTGGTAGGTTTTCGGTTTTATAAACTCATCTTATAGAGAATTTTCTTGCGCATCCAACGGTATAATTCGCTCTCAAGTGCGTACATTGGTTCGTCTCCTAGACGGAGTAGAACATGCGCAGTAACGTGACCTTGACTCGCCAGTGTATGAGTGATTTCCCCCTCTCCTCCCTAATTACGAATCAGTTGTGGGCGTTCCTCAACGTGAATAGCAAGAGAGTTCATTCATGACCTTGCTTGAAATGCCTTAGTACTCAAACAAAACATTCTAACTCTAAGTGTTAATTATGATGATGTAACTGAGTGTTTTGAGTCCGGCTGCTCTGAGTGATCAGCTAATTAGCTGCTGTGTAAACATATAATCGCCTCCCGCAGTTTTAAAGGTACAAGAATGACAAATATATCATTCAAAAGGGCTCAAAAAGAGCTACTAAGGGAAAGAGTTGAAAAGAAAATTTTTATGTTGTAATTAAGAAAAAGTTTTTTTTAAAAGACTGGTGTTCTGAAATTTGCATTCTCTGTTTTTAGATCTAAATCCTTTCTCACAGTTTTGAAGGTACAGGAATGGCTAACATACCAATCGATAGAGCTTGGGAAGATCTACAATAGCTGTAAAATTTAAATAAAAAAATGATTAGTTCAGAAATAAAATGGAAAAAAAAAATTTAGAATAATGCTCTCCTGAAAACTTAACTTCTTGATCTTTGAAGAGACCCATCTCCCACAGTTTTAAAGGGACAGGAATGGCAGACAGATCAATCGATACCAATTGAAATATCCTAGAGAGGCGCTGGTACAGTTTTTTGAATTTAAAATCATGTTGAAAATTATAACCAGTTCACCTTGAAAAAATGAAAAAATTGTTGATTTTTGGGAAAAAATTTCTCATAATTCAAAAAATCAAATTTCGAAAAACCTTACCAACGGATCTCAAGACAAGACAATTAGCTACCTAGAAAACCTTTATCCAGTTCTGTAACTCTAAAATTGTGGGCGATGGACACTTTTCCGCAACACCCACTTTTTCCGTTTTTTTGGAAAAAAAAAAAAATTTTGAGTTTACGAGAAAAACACATGAGTTCAAAAAGAAAGGCCGCGTCATTTGACACCTAATGTGAAAATCTTAGAAAAATCCGTCAAGAACCGACGGACTTATTGTCTCCCCCAGACCGTCCCCTTAAAAGGTCGGTGAAGCTAGTACATGTTGCACATCAGCAAACCTAGGGTTGCCATATATGGTTTCAGCGTCTCATTGAGCGCTATTCATTGGTGGAAGATAAAATAAGGTGGAAGGGACAGGGGAGGAGAGGTAACATGTTCAAAGCTGTATGAACTCTTTTGCTCAGTCTGGCCTCTGAAGGGAATGAGTGAGGAGTATGGCTACCAGTACTACGTGACCCAGCTGTGTAGCTGGGGCATGCTGGCATACACTCTGCCTCTTAGAAGGTTGCCATCTTCCCCCCTCCCCCAAGAAAATGTGTCTAAAATCCGCAAATTTACTTCTAGGCAAAAAATAATACCACCATTGTATTTAGGAAAAAAAGCTCTATGCATGTTATACTGTTTCTAAGCAATGAAACTGCTTAATAACAGCCTAGACACAAAATGAACTAGAAAAAAAGCTGTAAAAACTGATTAATTTACATAAAATGCTCAAAACTTTGGAACTATTAGACTTAGAAAAAAACTTTCACATACCTCAAGATTTAGCAGGTCAAAATCTATGAAAATTCATCATAAAAAAACATGAAAGTGCAATAGGTAAATAATGGCCAGTGATTTTTAGATTTCTGTTTTTTGTATTTTACCAAAATAAAACCTCAAATTCAGTAGATTTTTGTTGGGCTAGCAGCATTTTGTTTTTCGCTGACAAAAAGAGCAACTCTTTCCCTTTACAATGAACTCTCAACAAAACTTCTAACTTGAGTAATGAATGTACAGTAAGTTGGAAAGTTAACCCATTTTTTTCAAACCTACCAATAGGTCGGGCGTGTGGAGACGGGTTGAAAGCCAGTCATCCACAGGTCTCCCAATTCTAATGCTGATGATATTTTGCCTCCTTAGTTTAGTTTTGCCTTATAGTACCTTTCAAAACATACTACTTTTACCTACTTTCTTACTTTAATTTCCATTTTTTGGCTGACATTTTTAAGCTGTAAATGTCACGTGTTTATTTTTTATTTATGGTCCAATTGTTATGAAACTTGAACAGTACATGCAAAATTGAATTCAAAATGCAATTTATTCATAGTATTTTTAAAATTTTTCTGATAATGATGTAGAAAATTATAGCATTCTTAAAGTAAAGAATTTCCATATTTTCTCCCATTGGCTAACATTCAGATCCTATTAAAAAATTTGCTTTACCCAAGAAGAAATAGAAATTGTTGTTTGATATGGGGCATCAATTCTTTAATTAAGGATTCCTAGTCACCCAAGGTATTTTTTCATTAATTTTTGTACAGCTCCTTAATTTTAATCTACTACAATTACATATTAGTTGCAATATTTTACTTGTTATTATAAAGTATTGTGATGTGAATTTCATTTATTTATATTTTCACCTAACCCTGTTTATAGCTCTTTTTATATAGAAGGAAATGCAAGGCAAAAGATCACTTGAAAATTTGTGATTTAATTTGGATTTGAGAGTATAATTTTTGATAAATTAAATAAGTTTAATTCCTATAAGTAGATCATGAACTAGATAAACATCATAAACTTGTGAAAAACTTTTATATGAGTAGCATTTTACTAATCAATACATTGTAACATTAGTGTTTGCCTTTATAAATCTGACATAAAAGTTACCCAAACAAATCTGGAAAATTTTGCTTGCACATTGCTGTAGTTAATACATTCTGTAAGGTTTGGGGACTGCTACACCTTTGGATTTTGAGAATTTACTGTCAGTGCAGCAGATTTAGATGTTTGTATTCTCAATTTGTTCATGTAACTACAAGTATTCCCTGAGTAACTTATGGCCCATCCTAGTGTTACTACTTTAACACGTTCACTGCGTTTCCGCCGCAGATAACGGTTGGTTTGGTTAGGTTGTAAGTAGCAGAATTGGGAAATCGATTTTCCACCTTGAATAAATTTTCATTCTTCCCAATGAATATGAAAAACACAGTTGCATGATAACATTTCTTCTCATATGATAATAAAATTTTTTTAAAAATGTCGCGAAACATCAAATGTCGTGTATATTTATACTAATACGTAAATGATCAATTTACCTGTTGGTACACATGTGGCCCAATACGCAGTGAATGTGTTAACACGTTCTCTACATTTCTGTGGCTGCTACGGTCAGTTTGAAACAGAATTGAAAATCTGTCTCTCTTGCTTGATCACATTCTTATCCTTTCTAATGAGCAAGAAAACTATCAACTCCAAACTCTAAAGATGATATAATACAGCATTTTGCATTACTGGATTGAGTAATAAATATTTCCCATGTAGCCCTTATTCTTGTTTATAGTAGTAATTTTTGATAAGTAAAAATTTCCTCAACACTCTGACTGCAACAGGTAAAACTGAATTTTAATGTTTAACTCAAATTCAAAGTCAATTGTACTAAGCAATGTTGAAAATAGCAAACATGAACTGGACTGTGCCTTCATTTAGCTTTGATTAATTAAGTATGTATGAAGATTAAGTTTGTAACTACTGGTCTGTGAGCAGCATTATGAAAACTCCCTTTGTTTACCACTGGTAGCTCACATCACAGTCAAAGTGTTAAGAATAAATTCACAAATATATGCAGACATGAATGTAATTTTTTTCAAGCTGAACAATTTATGATGTATGGTGCCAGATAATCAATATTGATATCAAAATGAATGTAAATAAGCATAAATTAACTTCTGTGTTAAGATTTTTTATATAGTATTGAGTATTTTGGTTAATCTCAAGAATTTTTAAATATTGTCAATTCAATGTACTCAATTTTTTATTTTTTCATAACATCCTAATATCTTTCTCTATTGAAGCTGGAAGCTGTGTATTATTCTTACAGAAGATTTAAAACATCTTCTGTTACATTAATATTTGTTGTTTATTTTTAAAATTATGATTGTGAAAATCAAGAGTAATTGAAATGGGAAAGGAAATCAGTCCTGTTCTTAGTTGAAGATTTCTCAGTGAGCTTAGGAGTGATATGTTACATCATGATAGTGCAAATTTTAGGAGTTCTTTGCAATTCAGGACTCTTTAAGGGAACCATATCCAAAAAATGAAAACTTTTTTCTATGGGACGTACGTCTATGAAAATTTCCAGACTAGTAGAT
>JACJUY010001908.1:40671-91137 GCA_014220935.1 Platorchestia sp. MABIK | reverse complement strand
CACGTATGGCTATAACTACTTCTATTGCGGCTCAAAATTCCTGTATTCTAAGTTATCACTGTCACAAGAAAAATAAGTTACCCTTGAAATAAGCTTAAGGGAAGCGAACAGTTTTTTGGGCCCCAAAACTGAAAATATTATTGCTTGAAAATGCTCCTAAACCCTCCCTCTATCACATAGAAACGTCATTTGTTCGGTGTTGGCAACTTAAACCCCCATAATTACCCCCAAATTGTCCCTCCTTCCCCGCAGTTGCGCTCAGAGAGACCAGCTGTTGCTCTGCTTAGCTCTGGTTGGTGGGTCCAAACGTTTTTTCTTTGTTTTTAGACAACTGTCCATTCATTAGAGAGGTTTAGTGGTCTCTTTAAATTTGTAAAATTTTTAGGGCTACAACTGTCTATTTGAATGTTTTAAGCATGCTGTGAATACTCGAAAGCTTACTTCCCTCCGGAAGTATTTTTATTCATTTTTCAAAGAATTCACAGAAAAATTCGTTAGTTTCCCTTAAGCATGGAAACTCCATTCGAACGAAAGTTTATTTAAGAAAGGTATTGAATCCCGTCATTTTTGACGGGCCGTGTGCACTAGTTAAGAATAAAAGTTGAAGGTACTTGTACAGGCGGTCTGAGGTCACAAAGTGAAAGAGAAAGCGATGGTGCTGTGGCTTACTACAAATTAAACCCACAGCAAACTCATGCAACAAGTGTTGTGTTCTGATTTTTGCAGTGGTGGTTAGCAGTTTCCCCATTACTATATTAGTATTATTATTATCACTATTATTATATAAGAAAGTTTTAGCCTCCCTTAACCACAACAAAGATGTTCCAAGAGAGGAAGGAGGAAGGTACCATTTAGTATGGAGTTGAGGGAACGCGGAATCTATGCAAAAGGTGCACAGAAACAGTAAGCTAAGAAAGAAGTTCATGAAACAAGAAAAAGTTGAAGAAGAAAGTAGTAGGTGCTGAAAAACAGGACAGCAGTGAACCGAAAAAAGATGGTCCGTAACAAAACAAAACCCTATTCTATTCCAACAAAAAGGAAGCCTATCTAACCTTTCGGGCCCTCACATAGTCCCCCTGGGAGGAGCGCTAAATCCCATAGATACAACAGTTGTATCCCCATGAGGGGAGCAGTTTCCCCATGATACTTTGACGATAATAGACACCATCAGCACACCCTTTAGAGTGAAGATCACGAATCCTTCATATTCTCCAAGAAATGATGTTCCCAAGATACACTCAGTGAACGTACTCCTTCAGCACACCCACATGGTGCTTGTTAACTACTTCCTCTTCACTTGACTATTGCAAGGAATATTTACAAACGCCCTTGAAGAGTTACTTCAATGACTTTTTTCACAATCGAACATACTAGATTAATTCAATAAAGAAGACCAGACTAAGGCCCGGGGGAGTGTCTAAATCCCCTGATGGGAGCAAAACTACCCACCCCCTGCGGGAAATTACCTGGAGACAGATGCGTAGGATCAGTACTCCGTGTGCCCGGGCTCTGCTCATTTGAGTTGCCAAGCAGTCATCCCGTGACATAGAGAAGCGACACATCAACTCAGGTTCAGTGAGGTGGAATTTTGTTGCATTGTTTTTATCATGAAGCTAGTCTTCATTGTACAAGGGAGGCTTCTTCAGAAAAAAAGGTTTCACAATGACGCTTTGTCGAGTTCTGTTTTTTTTAAAGCATGGTCTTGATGTCTGGTGTCCCCTCAGAGGTAAATAAAGCACTTCACTGATGTAGAATATTTGAAGCTTCTCAGCAAATACTAGCAGTTTCCATATAATACTTTCAAAGATAATCTCACCCTTTGCCAAAACTTGACTGATCAACTAAAATTAAGGTAATACATCTGCTTTTGTCTTAGTATTTATTTGGGAACTATTTCAACACGCGAAGCGTTTACCGCTCATCTACACGTGAGGTAATTTCCTGAATTTTTTAAACATTTTTCAAGTAAATTGCAAACTGAGTAAAGGTAAATCAACTACAAAGCTGGATTAGTAATTATTTTTTTAGAAAAAACATTAACGTTGTATTCATTTGCGCCTGATGCTTAGTACGAACAGTCAATGAAAGAAATTACACCGAATAAAGTTAATAAAATTTTGTAGGAGTAAAATTTCCTCATCGCAGGAAATTTGTTTTCTAATTGCATCCCTTCAACCTGGGCACGATTGGCAATAAAATAAGAACAAAGACTTACACCTAGGACCATAAGAAGAGAAAGATGCTCCTTCCACCTCATTTGAAAATGACCGTATCGAGCATAGCACCAAGACACTGGATAACATTGGCGGTCATTAGGAGGTCGACCTTATCTTCCAAATGTCTCTTGGGGTCAACCTTCCCCACGTTCTTAATAGCGAGCTGTTCTGGTGTCATTTTCTCTTCTTCTTCTAGACTCTTGTGGTATTGCTGAGCAAGGCTGAGTATGTCCTTGACAGTGTTTTCGTTGGTCGCCGCGTGGTTGTTGTAGTCGGTGAGCGTCAGGCCCTCGAGCCATGACTTCTTGTGCAGGTTCAGGAGCATCTGCTGCTCCTTCTCGTTCATGCGGTATTTGATGGGGATCGAATAGTAGTGGCGATTCAAGCCGTGGATCAAAGCCTGCACACATCGGGGGGTGGAGGCTCAATATAAGTGAAATACCGTAACAGAATGCCTGCATTCCAAACTTCAGAACAGATCTAATAGTTTCAGAGGAGTCTTAGCTAAAACTATCCTAACTAGCCTAATCACAGGTTCTTTTCATAGTGTCCATTCTTCAACGATCTCTGCACAGTATTCTCTTTCAAGACTCTTCAACTTCATAAGACACATAGTCTACCTTCTGCCTAGTGATGCAAAAAAAACGGTTTTATTTTATGGCAGTTTTTTTTGCAAAAAAAACATGTTTTTTATGTGTTTTTTTTTGTTTTTTTTCGTTTTTTTTGCACACATTCAAATTTTGTTANTAAAGACTATGTTTCCTGTGCCAGTTAGTTCTGGAAGTTTCTCGCCGCAGAAGCGGGTTGGCGAGACAAAATATATAAATAAACTGTCTCGCTGCCCGACTGTGCAGCTAAACTTTCCGAATAAACAGACACTAAAGACATAGACTTTCCTGGCACCCTTTATAGGGGTCAGGTAACGCTGCAAGTTATAACAATAAATTAATGACAAGCGTAACAAAGTACAGGAGGCTCACCAAAAGGATCTTCATGATCTTCGAAGATACTATTCAGGCGAATACATCTCCAGTAAGCCGGCCATCTTGAACACTAGGTTCCAGAAGCAGGGGTCGGTAAAGGTCAGAACCCGCAGAGCACTAGTGATGCCCCCGCGAAGATGGTCCTGATGAATCTGAGGTGGCAACGTGCGCGGCCTCCTCTTTCGGTTGCTCGAAAACGTTGCCGTGACTTCGGACTCGAGCAAGAAGATTAAATGAACAGTTTTAATTAGTTCATTAAGATAAGTCGCCAAGGAAGTGAAGCACCCCCGCCATTGTTCCGCTTTGTCATTAATTGTCAGCGTAATATCTTTTTTAGGCTTAGTGTATTTAAATTAAGCCCTTGTCCTTTATTGAGCAAGGTGTTGGCTCATTTGCCTAGGACTTCAGCAACGAGAAATGGCTGGATTTGCGACAAAACAAATAAATAAACACACAACGGGTATTATTAGGTTAGATTACTTCTGACTAACCATTTCTCTCTACTTGTTACGACGTCGACCCTGTTTCAGTCTGTTTGGGTAAAGCGTTCTTTTTCTTTTTTGCTTACATTTCAACTTTTAAGGAAAAAATTTTGAAGAATTCTCTAGCATTATGTGCATCATTTATAAGGTCCGGCCATCTCTTTGTATGTAAAATTTCCAGGAGCAGATGTGTTGACTGTTCTTCTCAATAAAATAATTAGCCCCGACACGGCTAGGGTACACCTCGTATGGTTTATTTATTAATGACCTTTATTTTAAAAAGTTTAAAAATCCAGAGTGTTGCTTGAGTGAGTGAAAATGTTGTGGCGCTAGGACGTGGTGGCTTTTTAGACGGAACTTTCTGAAAAATTTACCTATTATTGGCAAGTAATTCAAATTAAAAACCCGTTTCTAAGTTGAAAATTGACTCAAATCAAACTATTTAGACTTCTTTCTCGGTAAACTGCTACTGGGGCCTTAGGCCCCCAATAACCCTAAATTATTATTTTTGTTTTGCCGGATCTTTTATAGCACTGATAATTAAAAGGGATATTGTTCTACAAACAACATAAAATAACAAAATTCTGAAATTTTTTGGCCAATATTGATTATAAGCCTTTCACGGAAATTGAAAATTCCTTTCCAAAGAATCATCAATGGAACATTTAAAAACGTTTCACAAGAATGACATTCTGCATGCTGATGCGTTATTTTTGAGTTATTCAACTTTGAAATTTTTGTTTTCCGAAGCAGTTCCAGTGAGTTTGCGCTGAGGCAGGAGCTGTGAGAGAACATTTGGGGACTTTGTAATTTATTATTTGCCAATCCCGCTGAGCCTGAACCCACTTCTAGGATATTTGAGTTAATAACACAATAAAGGTTCTCACCCAAAAATATTACGTAATAAAAATATTCTGAAATTAAATCTACGGTATTCACTCCTATGATTGCCGCCATATTGAAAGTGATGTTGAGTGCGCATCGATTAAAGTCTTCACTATTCCAGTCCTGCTAACATTGGTTTTAAAACGACAAAAATAACCTTTATTGTG
Organism: Platorchestia sp. MABIK; assembly: GCA_014220935.1. Lineage (NCBI taxonomy): Eukaryota > Metazoa > Arthropoda > Malacostraca > Amphipoda > Talitridae > Platorchestia > Platorchestia sp. MABIK. Next base: position 86,404 of record JACJUY010001908.1, on the reverse strand, counting down.
TTATCAACTAAAACATCCCAGAAGTGGGTTCAGGCTCTGCAGGGTTGGCAAATAATAAGTTATGCCATATATTGCAAAAACAATAACTTTTCCCCCCACTCCGGCATTGTTGGAACAACCTCTCCTTTTGCGTGGGAAAGCATTTTCATGAGCGCAGTTCCTATAACTTCAAAGTTGAATAACTCAAAAATAACGCATCAGCAAGCAGAATGTCATTCAAGTAAAACCTTTTAAAATGTGTTCCCTGAGTGATTCTTTGGAATGGAATTTTAAGTTTCTGTGAAAGGCTTAAACTCAATAGTGACCTTTTTTTTAACTAAAGTAGTATGGAGGAGTAAATCACTATCAAGCAATAGATCCTATCAAGGATAAACTTATGGAAGTTATCAACAGACTTGATAATACAATGCCTACCAAAAACCGTTTCACCTTCTCTGGGGGAGGTAAGAGCAGTGTCAAGGAAAAATTTACCCGCACTTTCACTCAACCTATCTCAGAGTCGGAGAAAACTGAATTCAATAATGCCAGGAAATCTAACAAAAAATGCCCCAAAATAACAACTACTCCTAAGAGTGAATCACAGCCAGCTTCAAAACAAGAAACCCCAAGGACAAATCCTAACAATAGGAGCCCAAAACAAAGAGTAAAGGACCTTGTAACAATACTTCTGAGAGAACATTAGAAAGCAGTCAAGAGTTTTTGAACTTGAAGAGCAAAAAAAGGTAAATGTTGAGAAAAAGCTACTAATCAATTTTTGATATTTTGTTGCCTGTATCATGGTAATTACATCGAAATAAACAACTTTTCTTCTATGCACTTTTTGGGGCAAATGAGTATTTAACGAGTTGTAGCGGTAGGTTACTTACCTGTTACCACAACTCTAGTGTTCGAAGCGGGAAGAAATTATTCTGAGGGGAAGGCTACAATAGACTCTCACTTCCGACGTGCTTGAATGATCGTTAGGTTGCTAGTTTTAACCGTTAAACGTAGCAGACGATTACCGCTATAACTTGTTCAATATTTATTGACAACAAAAAGTGTACGGAAGAAATTTATTTTATATAATAATCACTAGCTATCCAAATATTAAAATTTGTGAATCGATTACTGTCTTCTCTTCAACATTTAAATATTCAAGCTCATTCCAACCATCAAAGATGAAAATTAACATACTGCTATAACTCATCAGAAACTCATTTGTCCCAAAAAGTGCATAGAAGAAAGGTTGTTTATTTTGATGTAATTACCATGATACAGGCAACAAAAACTTGGAAATAGATTAGGAGCTTCTCCTTCACACTATTCAAAAAAAAAGAAGGAAACTTATAAATTCATGATGTCTCTGACTCAGAAATGTCTCATCACAATGTATGATTGCTTGGTGAGTCAAATCCCCCTGGGAGTTCTTTCTAGCAGTGATTCTCTATCTGAATCAACTTCGGTAATTCCGAACAATCAAAAAAGCTAAAACAAAACTTTTAATAACCTGCAGGGATAAAGTCCGCTAAAATAGATCTCAACTTGTCAGGAAATGCAGCTACAATTCCAAATACAGTTAGGCATGGACTAATAAATGCCCAAGATGGAAGCCAAAATTTGACAAAACCAAATCCTTTCAAAGTACAAGCTACAATATACTAAATTTGTTATGAAATTGAGAAAGTGGAGTTCAAAATATTAGGCAACCTTGTTATTAAAGCTGAAACAGAAAGCCAAGTAAAAACCTTGTTGAACCTAAAAAAGTTTGGTGAAATTCCAGTTAAAACTCAAAGAGTATTGGGGCAAACACTTCCTATGGAAATGAACGAAAGGGCAAAAACCAGGCGACATAACATTTTTAAAAAACTGTATGTCAAAATTAGTACGTTTTGGGCCTAGACCCTAGACCCATCTTCAGCTTAACAATCTGAAATGACAATGGTGAAACATTAATAACCTAGATCCATCATTGGCTAAAACAATATGAAATGACAATGGTGAAACAATAAAAACCTATGCAAGAGAAACTGTTGGTCTCTCGACAGTGGCACACATAGGAATGAAAGAAAGTGACAGGGGGATGAGAAAAGGTTCTAACTAACTATGTGAAGAGGGTGAGCGCTCTTCATGTCATTAAGCTGAGGCTTTAATTTATGGATGTAGAGGGACTCCAAAATTCTAAGTTTAACTGAATTACTGGAATAACCTAATATGGAAAAAATCTGATTCAGAAATTGATACATTGCATTGAAACTCTGTGTGAGACCTAATTGAGGAATGGGGAGGATGGCAAAGGCGTGCTCTTGTTCTATGACTTATTCCTGCATGTTCCGACCGCCTAACACGCAATGTGCGGCTCGTTGAGCCCACATATGCAGATGCACATTGTGCACAACTGTATTTATAAACAAGGCAGGAGCGGAGACATTTAGGAAGTTTGTCCGTTTGTTATTATTTGTAATTTGCTATTCCGATTTTGAAACCTTTTACCACTAGCAATTTGACTGTGGAGAGTTCATGTGCTTTCATTGACCGTATTTCTCATTTTTAAAATTCTGGTGAATATTTCATGGTTTCTGTTGACATAGAGAATTTGTTCATAAATGTGCCAGTTTGGGAAACAATAGATATCTGCCTCAATCACCTTTTCACTAGTAGCATTTCAACTGTGCTTGGTATGACTAGATCATGATTTTCTACATTATTAGAGCTTTGTGTTTTAAATTCCTTTTTTTTGTTTGACGGACAAATTTACAAGCAGCTTGAGGGTTTAGGTATGGGCATGCCTCTTGGTCCAACCTTTGCAAACATATTCATGTGCTACCATGAAAAATCATGGATGGATAATTGTCCAGCTGAGTTAGACCGGTTTTTTATCAGGTATATTGACGACAGCTTTCTTTTATTTTGCCATGCTTCTCATGCCCAACTATTTTTGAATTACCTGAACTCCAAGCATCCAGCTATTAATTTTACTATGGAAGGTGAAAAAGACAACTCTTTAGCATTTTTAGATATTTTTTTGAAAAGACAGGGTCGAACACTCCAAACCTCTGTTTTTCGTAAATCATCATTTTCAGGTTTAGGTTCAAGTTTTTTTTAGCCATTGCTCTTATCAGTTTAGAATCAATAGGTTAAAAACCTTACTGTCCCGTGGGAATAAAATTTGTTCTAATTACCAGTTTCTGCACAATGAGTTAGAATTTTTAACATGCTTTTTTTTCCTCCAATGGGGACTCCTTTCGTTTAATTCAATATCATATAAATCGGTTTCTCAATAATATATATCAAATCAGCCCAACTGTTTCTACCGCAGAAAAACAAAAAATGTTTGTAACCTTGCCTTATATAGAATCATCGTCTGAAACCCTGAGAAAAGAATTACTAATGTTACTGTCTTCGTTCTTTCCGCAAATTTCTTTTCAAGTTGTGTTAGTAAATAGGTTCACTATTGGGTCATTTTTTCATTTTAAAGACAAACTTCCTGAATGTCTCCGCTCCTACCTTGTTTATAAATACAGTTGTGCACAATGTGCATCTGCATATGTGGGCTCAACGAGCCGCACATTGCGTGTTAGGCGGTCGGAACATGCAGGAATAAGTCATAGAACAAGAGCACGCCTTTGCCATCCTCCCCATTCCTCAATTAGGTCTCACACAGAGTTTCAATGCAATGTATCAATTTCTGAATCAGATTTTTCCATATTAGGTTATTCCAGTAATTCAGTTAAACTTAGAATTTTGGAGTCCCTCTACATCCATAAATTAAAGCCTCAGCTTAATGACATGCAGAGCGCTCACCCTCTTCACATAGTTAGTTAGAACCTTTTCTCATCCCCCTGTCACTTTCTTTCATTCTTATGTGTGCCACTGTTGAGAGATCAACAGTTTATCTAGCATAGGTTTTTATTGTTTTACCATTGTCATTTCATATTGTTTCACTATTGTCATTTCATATTGTTTTAGCCAATGATGGATCTAGGTTATTAATATTTCACCATTGTCATTTCAGATTGTTAAGCTGAAGATGGGTCTAGGCCCAAAACGTACTAGTTTTGACAAACAGTTTTTTAAAATGATATGTCGCCTGGTTTTTGCCCTTTCATTCTTGTTAAAGTTGCGTTGCAAACAGAACTTACCGATAATTCCTATGGAAAGATTTACGCTCCAGAATTTTTGTCAGATATATTAGAAGATTAGCTACAACAACTTGCCTCCTCTGATATTGTAGGTATTTGTAAAAGGTACATGGACCCAAAGCATGCCAACCAACCCTTGTTTGTACTTACTTTCCTTGCAACTTGCCCTGCATAGCTGAAAGCAGGCTATTCAAATTATGAAAGGGATCCTTTCTACAACAAATCCATTCCATGTACCGAATGCTGGTGATGGGGGACATACTATCTTGGTCTGGCAAAAATGGAAAGTCTGTAAGAATTGCTCATCTCGAGAAAATGATGAAAGCAACTGTACCGTTGAAAATCTAGCATTTGCAAACTGCAAAGGAAACCACACAGCTGCCTCAAAAGAGTGTCCCAATTATATACAAGAACAAAATGTCAGTTAACTCCAAGCAAGACAAAATATCTCATTTGTAGATGCAAGGAAAGTAATTTAAAACCAAACCAAATTCCGCCAGTAACAAGACACCCTTCCAGAATTAGAATCAAGGCACTCCTTTCTCCCACTTGTACCATCAATAGCCCAAACTGAATCTCAAAATTTGACAGACAAAACATGTGCTAATGCAATCAAGTCAGAGAGCTCACATCATAGCCATGGCTTACCAACGCAGAATCTTGGCAACCCTATGCATGCTCATAAAAGGCTAGAACTGCAATAGCAGCTTTGTTACAACAGAGCGAAGGAAAATAAAGCTATGGAATGCAGTAGACTTATGAACCATGAAATACCAACCCTACTGAACACAGAAGGAACTTACAATTTAATGGCTACTGATTCTGACAGCCAATTATCAGTTGAACAAATGGAACCCTCTTGCTTCTATAAACCAGCAACGCAATAAAAGTATCTCAGAAAAGGAAATTGAAATATCACTCAAGACCATAATATTTAAACTTCCTACAATTTTCAAAATGCCAATCTTCAATTCAATCACTGAGCATATTGAACTACTAACAGACCTTCATAACATCCTGAATGCAGAAGATTTTATAACAGAAGTGCAAACTAAACGTAATATAACCTCTTTAACCTGTCGCCACGAGGCCGACCTACCGGTAGGTTTTGAAAAATGGGTAAACTTTACAAATTAACTGTACATTCATTATTCAAGTTAGAAGTTTTGTTAAGGGTTCATTGTAAAGAGGAAGGGTTGCTCTTTCTGTTGGTGAAAAAAAAATACTGCTAACTCAACAAAAATCTATGGAATTTAAATTTTTATTATGGTAAAATAGAAAATGAAAAATTGGTGGCCATTATTTATCTATTGCAGTTTCATGTTTTTTTATGATGCATTTTCTTAGATTTTGATTTGCTAAATCTTGTGGTATGTGACATTTTTTCTAAGTTCATTAGTTCTGGAGTCATGAGCATTTTTATGTAAAATAATCAGGTTTTACAGTTTTTTTAAGTTCATTTTGTGTATAGGCTGTTGTCAAGCAGTTTCATTGCTTAGAAAGAGTTTTATATGCATAGAGCTTTACCTCCTGAATACAATGGTGGTATTGTATTTTGCCTAAGAGTAAATCTGCAGGTTATGAACCCCCATTTTTGGAAAAAAATTATAAATATGGCAACCTTTAAGAGGCAGAGTGGATGCCGGTATGCCTCAGCTACACTGCTGGCCTTCTAAGCGGTCGCTCAGCGCTGGTAGCCACAGTTACTCGTTCCCTTCAGCGGCCAGACTGAGCGGAAGAATTCATAGATTTGAACACAATATTTTCCCTACCTAATTTTACCTTCCACCAGTGAATAGCGCTCAAGGAGACAGTTAAAATCATACATGGCAACATTAGGTTTGCTGATGTGCCACATGTACTAGCTTCACCGTCCTTCTAGGAGTCCAGGACATGGCGACTTGTTAATAAGCCCATAATGAACTGATCAATATTTCAATAGAATATGAGAGGGTATTTCTTTAAACTCCATTTCCTACAGCTGCTCGCTCATTAATCAATATGAACCAAAAATTGTTTGCCTACAAGAATCCCACTTAGCAAAATCACGATCAAACTAAGGTAAATAATTATGTTTTACCCTACAGAAAAGATAGAGATGAGAATAGAGGAGGTGGGGGTGATTACTTAAGTCCATAATACTATACCTTGCACACCTATTCAAATCAACACTCCTGTTGGAGTTGTAGCTTGTAGAGTATTCATTAACAAAAAACTATCAATATGGATCTGCCACCAACACTTGATAATGATTTAGTAGGTCATAACCTACTAGAGATTAGCAATTTGAATAGGCGATCCAGCATCATTGTGATGGATTCAAATGCCCACAGCTTTTCATGGGGCTCAGACTTTTTAGATGGAAGAGGCAGAATTATGGAGAACTGGATTACAGACAACAATCTTATCTTGTTAAACAACGCTGCCCCTACTTTTTATCATCAAATGGAAAATATACTCAAATTGACTTGGCAATAGGGACAGAAGATTTGCACTCTCTTAACATGGGAAACCCACCCAGATACCATGATGTCAGACCACTTCCCAGTGTACGTGGACTCAAACATAGAAATATTGCAGGTTAATTTTCCGGATAGGTGGCTCCTTAAATCAGCTAACTGGACCAAGTTTAGAGAAACTGTGATCTTCCCCATTCTTAATAACCCAACATGTGATGAAGCTTACAGAGCAGTGACACAGTCAGTTATTAGTGCAACTGAAGGCAGTGTAAAAAAGAGTAGCATGGGCCCAGCTAGACAGAAAGTGAATTGTTGGTGGAATGAAAAATATAAATGAAAGTCACAGGGAATATCATTGGGCATACAATCGATATAAAAATCATTGTGGAAACATACAAAAATGAATTGCATTTCAAAGGGCTAAAGCTATTTTCAGAAAGACAGTGCTCAAAGCAAAAACAGAAAGTTGGAGAAGCTATATAGCCAGTAAAAATGAAAAAAAGCTTATCAGCAGAAGTGTGAAGAAAATCAGAGCAATGAATGGAAAAAAGAAACAGAAATTAAATAACATAACATTGAAAATCCATAGTGAGATGATCAAATGTCCTAAAGATGTGGCTGACATTCTAGTAGAACAATATAAATCTTTTAGCACTAGTGGGACTCAGGATCATTTATTTTTTGGACTTAAGGTTGCCAATGAACATTCGCTAATGCATTTCATTCCGGCTCATCATCATCAATGTAACCGTCCAATTACTTATACTGAACTTGAAAGAGCACTGAAAGGCTCCAATGCCAAAACACCAGGCCCTGAAACAATCTTAATAAATTTCATAAAAAAATATGGATGGCCAAAAAATAAAGTTTTACAACCATTCAACACAATGTGGAACTCAGAAATCTCCATGCCTTGGAAAAAAGCAGTAATTTTCCCCATTTTGAAGCCTGGTAAAGATATGGACCCAAAGTCCTACAGGCCTGTTCCTCTCACAAATACTTTGTGCAAAATATTTGAAAAATCATTAATTGAAGACATCTTTTTTGTCTGGCGGATAATAAATAATTTAATTGATAAAACCCAAAGGGGCTTCAGAGCCAGTCACTCCACTCTAGATAGAATGTCTTGCCTGGAAAACTCAATTTGTAAAGCTCTCATGCTTCAGGACTAGAGATGTGACTAAGAAAAAACCGTGCTGTTTTTTTATAAAAAACCATGGCAAAAAAAAACATGGATATATATTTTTTTTTTATATTTTGTTTGAAAATAGCTCAGCAATAAAAAGATCCACATTACATTATTTGTTTTCATGTCAGATTATAAAATAAAACAGCATACTTCTTAATTCATGGCTTTCTATGGTTGTCTGAAATTGTTCATTTTCTGTGGTGTCATGTTTTGACATTTCATTTATTTAACAATGCACCTGAATCACCTTCAACTCCCCACATGGTGTGTTGTAATAATATATCTTTACTTATGGTCATTGATAGAGATGGGACCAAAAACACCATGCTGTTGTTTTAATGTTATTTTTACAAAAAATCATGACTAAAAAACATGGATATTAATATATTTTATGTGACCAAAAAAACCCAATGCTGCTTTTTTGAAAAAGCATTGTTTTTTACAGAAAAATAATGACTAAAAAACATGGATATTAATATATTTTATGTGACCAAAAAACCACGCTTTTTTTAAATGTTTTTGTGATAAAAAAATCATGACGAAAAAACATAGATATTGATATATTTTATTTGACCAATACAACTATGCTGTTTTTTTTAAAAACATTTTTTTTACAGAAAAATCATGACTAAGAAAATGTGGATATTAATATATTTTATGTGATCAAAATCCTTGCTTTTTTAGAAAAATTGTTTTTTATACATAAAAATGGATATTAAAGACTTTATGTAAAAAACAGGTTTTTTTAACAATACCATGTTTTTTTTTGATCAGATAAACTACCTTAATTCCCATGTTTTTAATCATGATTTTTTGTAAAAAATTATAAAAATGCTTGGTTTTTTGATCACACAAAATGTAATAATATCCATGTTTTTTACGAAGAAGTCGTGACCAAAAAATAGATATCAATGACTTTTTTGTAAAAAATACATGTTAATAAAAACATTGATTTTGTGGTCACATTAAATATATTAATATCTATGTTTTTTAAATATGATTTCTTGTAAAAAAAATGATCAATATGCAGTTTAATGCGTTCATGGAAATTAAAAATTCCATTCCAAAGAATCACTAGGTACACATTTGAAAAAGTTTTGGAAGAATGACATTCTGCTTGCTGATGCGTTATTTTTGAGTTATTCAAGTTTTGAATTTTAGTCTTCCATAGCAGTTGCGTTGCGCGCTTGAGCTGTTAGAGTACACTTGGGTACTTTGTAATTTATTATTAGCCAACCCCGCGGAGCCTGAACCCACTTCTAGGATGTTTTAGTTAATAACACAATAATGGTTATCACTCAAAAATATCAACGGGACTGGGGTAGTGAATACTGAAATCAATATGCAGTTGAGATCAGTTTCAATATGGTAGAACATTAGCAAAAGCGTAGGAGTGAATACCGTAAATTAAAGTATTCACTTCCCCAGCCCCGCTAAAATTTTTGGGTGATAACGTTTATTGTGTTGTTAACTAAAACATCCTAGAAGTGGGTTCAGGATCCGTGGGGTTGGCTAATAATAAATTACAAGTTCCCAAACATACTCTAACAGCTCCAGCTCTAGCGCGCAACTGACTGGAACTGCTACGGAACACGAAAATTTCTAAGTTAAATAACTCCAAAAAAGCATCAGCGAGCAGAATGTCATTCGTGTAAAACATTTTTAAAGGTTTTCCTCTAGTGATTCTTTGGAATGGAATTTTTAATTTCTGTGGGCGCATTAAACTGCATACTGACCAAAAAATGTGAAAAAAGCAGCATGGTTTTCATTAATAAAATATATTAATATCCAGGTTTTTTTAGTCATCATTTTTTATAAAAAAAACATGCTTAAAAAAAAACTGCATGTGTTTTTTGGTCACATAAAATATATTGTTTTTCAGTCATGATTTTTTGTGAAAAAACAGCATGTTTTTTTTGGTTATATAAGATATTTTAATATTCATATTTATTAATCATGATTTTTTTGTAAAAACTTTTTAAAAAGTATGGTTTAATGGTCACATAAAATATATTAATATCCATCTTTTTTTACACATGATTTTTTTTAAAACATGATTTTTAAAAATATGATGTTTGATTTTTTTTAAATCATGATTTTATGTAAAAAAAAACATGTAAAATAAAACAGCATGGTTTTATGGTCACATAAAATATTTTAATTTCCATGTTCTTTAGTCAGGATTTTTTGTAATAAAACATCAAAAGGAAACCCTACAGTAAAAGTGGTGGCAGATAACCCACAATTTCTAAGAGGAACAGCAGGAGCCACAGAACTTATATTGATAGAGTCAAAATCCAGAGATTATCTCTACTATGTCTGAATATTTTGGTCACATAAAAATAAAATCAGACTTAGTAAAGATAGTAAGCTCTGAATTTTGACACCATCAATATAAGTTCTGTGGCTCTGGCTGTTCCTCTTAGATTCCTCTAGGTAATTGTGGGTCATCTGCCACCACTTTTACTGTATGGTTTCCTTTTGATGTTTCTATTACAAAAAAATTATGACTTAAAAACATTTATATTAATATATTTTATGTGACCAAAAAAAACAGACATATACCTAACAAAATTTGAGTGTGTGCAAAAAAAAACAAAAAAAACATTTAAAAAACATGTTTTTTTGCAAAAAAAAACTGCCATCAAATAAAACCGTTTTTTTTTTGCATCACTATTCAGGACCATTGCATTGTTTTGTTTATTGATCTTAAGTGTGCTTTTGGTGCAGTGTGGCATCATTGACTGCCAAAAATAAATTGAAAATTATGGGTCTTCACGATAATCTACCAAAAATAATGACATCCTTTTTAAAAAATTGCAATATCAGGATGAGGATAAATAATGACTTATCTAAGGTGTGTACAGTAAATACTGGTGTTCCTTATGGATCAGTCATAAGCCCTACATTATTCAAAATTATTCAATGTTTTGAAAAATGATGTATTTCTTGACTTTCCCCCAGTGCTGGAAACATCTCTTGATGCAGATGATGGAGCCTTTTGGATTACACATTCAAACTTGGCTCAGGCTCTCAATGTCATGCAGGATGCTTTGGACATTCTTTTAAGTTGGTTGCAATGCTGGAGCTTTCAAATATCTGCTGAAAAAAACAAGTGCATGGTGTTGACTCGTAAGCATGCAAAACCTTCCTTCCATCTAAAATATAATAACACAAAAATAGAATTTGTAAAGAAGTTCAAGTTCTTGGGACTCACTCTTGACTCACAACTGAGGTAGGGTTTGCACATCAAAGAAGTCATGCAAAAGTGCCTAAAAGACCTGAGGCTTCTGTGCATTTTATCCAATTTGAAATGGTCAGCAGAATATAATGTACTGAAAACTGTCTACCACACAATTATATTGCTAAAACTAGACTATGGAAGTTTTCTGTTTGACACTGCCTGTGCAACCCACCTGTTGTCATTAGACCAAATGCAGTATGCTGCTGCCTGCTTGATGCTGAGGTGTACAAAAGTTAGTAACATGGAAGCAGAAGCAAATTTACTATCACTTAAATATGCAAGGAAAATCCAAATGTGTCAATGTGCATTGAGAAGACTTAGTGTTCCAAACCATCCAGTTCAATCATTATGTTTAGACTGTAACCCATACCAGTTATTCCAAAACAGTAACAAGGCTCTCCCAGTTACTGGTTATATAGAACCTCTTTCAGGAGAGACAGGTTGAAATGAGACATTGGCCTAATACCAAATTATCAGTGGAAATTGTTGGTTCAATCTGGGGTGCTCCCTAAAAAGTTGCATATCGGAAAGCCTTTGGAAACAGCTATACAAACAACTGTACGAAGGATACAAAGAAAGAAAGGCATTGTTCACAGATGGTTCAGTTCAGAGTCTTGAAGCTGGAGCAGGAGTTTGGTCCCAACAGGTTAGTATGCTGGCTAGAATCCCTGAAAGGGCTATAATTCTCACTGCAGAGCTTACTGCAATTTACTATGCATTGAAATTTACAGCAACCCAAATAGAAGACTTCATTTTGTACACTCACTCAGTGCTATTCAGGCTATAAATCAACTGCTTCCATCTAAACACCATCTAGTTGCCAAAATTAAACATTTGCTTCAAAGCCTTCCTCCTGGTAAACTAATCATTGAATGGATCCCAAGCCATGTATGAATAATATGGGAAATGACAAAGCAGTTCAGTTGTCAAAAACCGTTTTTTTTTCTAAATACTAATAGCTTTAATCTAATTCAAAACACAGATCTAGTAGCATACATAAACTTACACTGTAGAGGATAATAGCAAAAAGAATGGGATATGGAGCAATCCCTGAACCAAAAAATAAAACCCAAATTAAAACCAGCCATAAATACAGAGGTCTCAAGAAAGGATCAGGTGATTCTAACCAGGCTAAGGTAACTTACTGCTCAAATAATGCATAAACACTTGTTTACCAAATCAATAAAACCTAAATGCAGCCACTGTAGGTGCGATTTGAATATTTGTCATATATTGATTGATTGCCCTGCATTTGACCTTCAGCAGAGGGCGATGAGAGATCTTGCCTGCTCATTGTGATGGGTGACATGAATGGCCATGTTGGTATACTTGATGAGCCTGTGAATGCAAATAGACAAAAATTCATTGATTTCTTTGATGAGAATGAACTTCAGAACTTGAATGTCAATAGGATGTGGCTTGCATACATGGCAGAGCAAGGAATGGAAAACTGCAATTGATTATATGATAGTGAATAGTAGAGCAAGAATGTGTGTCAAAGAAATTTTTGTAGATGAAGATGAATTTGATATTGATAGCGAGTATAAAATGCTTGTGCTTGAATATAATTGGGGTGGAAAGAAGTCAATGTGGGTCAGCAGTGTGAAAGAAAGTTGACAGATGAAATAGGCAAACTGGGACGAATTTAGAAATAAATTGAGTTGATATCACTGGAATAGGTGTGGAAATGTAAATGACCTAAATGGTGAGATTGCAAGAACCTTGTGTGATGTGACAGAATGAAAGATTGGTAGAATAAAATGCAGGAAAAGAGCAGGGAATGCCAGGTGGTTTACAAGTGTGATCAAGGGAGAACATATGAGAAAAGCAACTTTAAATAAGAAACAATGCAATACAAGAAAAATGTATGAAAGACACAGAATTACTGAGGATGAATTACAGATTGCTTGGAATGAGAATAAGGACCAGCAGAAGAGAGTAAAGAAAATGATAAATGAGGCTAGAGTTACAGAGGAGAGACACCAAGTGGAAAATCTTAGAAAATAGGTCCAGATGAAGTAAAAAATTGGTAAAAGTTTATAAAAGGTAATGATAGAGGTAGTAAAGTTCAAGTTGACAAATTAGTAGTCAATGATTGCAATGTGCGAGTAGGATGCAAATGATGAAAGCATTTGAAGACTACTAGGAGGACATTGGCGGAATGAATGAGTAGGTAACAGAGGATGAACCCATAAATTTTCTGATTGATGAACATGAGCTGCAAATGGAAGACAAAAGCACTTGTGAAGAGATAGTAAGTTTTTTTTTTAAGAAAGTATAAAATGAAAAAGCATGTAGCCCTGATAAGATCCTTTACACATGGATGACTGGAACAAGTGTAATGTAGTTCTATTGCATAAGGGTAGGCATAAGAGTATGAAAGAACTTAAAAATTACAGACCAATTGCCCTGGCTGACACTAGGAAAAATTATTTTATGGTATTTTGAATGATTGGATGAAACATTTAGTTGAAGAGCTAGGAGTCCTAGGAGAAGAACAGAATGGTTTTGAGCAAGATAGACGTGGTGAGGATAATCTGTTTGTAGTGAGTGAAATAATTGAGCAATTGAGGAAGAATGATAAGAAGATATACTTAGCGTTTCTGGTATTGAAAAGGTGTATGACAGAGTGGATCGGGTCAGGCTGTTCGAAATTGTGAGAAAAGTTGATTTAGTAGAAAGATAGTAAACATTGTGCAAAGTCTGTATGATAACACAAGTGCTATCTACAGGTTAGGTAACTTGGGAAGTGAGGAGTGAAACAGGGCTGTACTCTGTCTCCACTGTTGTTTGGATTGTACACATAAGAATTAGCATTTTGACTGAGAATGAATGGCTTAGGACTGAAAGTTGGGAAGGAGAAACTGAGTTGTTTGCTGTATGCTGATGATGTGGTTGTGGTTAGTGAATGTGGACATGAACTACAAAGGATACTTGACATTGTGAATGGATATAGTACAGATTTCAAGTTCAAGATGAACTTTGTTGCTGATGAAAGTAAAGTTATGGTTATAAATAGTGATGAGACTGATAGGGACAGACTGTGGAGTATTGGAGAAATCAGAATAGGTAGAACAAACGAATACAAATATCTAGGTTGTATGATAAGTGAAGATGGATGCACTGGAGTTAAGGGTGAGAAAGTCATAGAAGCAATGCAGTGGAGTGGTCAGTTAAGTAGTGTGGCCAGATAAAAAGCAAACAAGTATGAATGTGGAAGTACTTTGCTGTACCTAGTGTTATGTATGGTATGTGTGCTCTTGTATACAATAACCTCATTGATAGACTGCATCAACAAGGAGCAGACAAGCTTTGAAGAAGCTGTGAGTGGTGATATGGAGGTTTTGTTGTTGAAATGCAGGTTGTGCCTGATCAACCTGAATTGCACAGTGAGTAAAATCAGACATTGTAGGGTAGCTGATGACCACCTTGTTCCACATCCTCTGGGCTCTCCTAGCCTTCTTGGGATCTGATGCAATTGCTTACTCTTCATCTTCACTGTTAGCACTGTCCTCCTTTGTCATTGGCTGTAGCCTGACCTTGATGACAGTACCTGTGGAAAACAAAGATGCCAAATTTCTTCAATCAATGCATAGAAGGTAAGTATGAACAACTAAGGTAATTACAATGTTGCAAGTAAACAGTCATGGATAAGTTATGGAAGCTGAATAAACATCATAATAATGAAAAGTACATGCCTACCACAATACAACACTTGCCACTTTAAAAATGACTGCAAAACAAATACTGGCGCCCTTTAAATCGTATGATAGACTAGTCTTTTTAAAAATGGCCGGAAAGCAATTACTGCCCCCATTTAAAGGCCACTTTTTTAAATGACTCGCAACAAAACATGGGTTTGATCATGCATTTTCATCAAGTCTGTGGCATACAAATTAAATGTCAATGACATCACATGACATGGCATTAAAAATACACTCCTGCTCTTTAAAACATTAATTTCATTATTTACCTGATGTTTTGAAAGAAAGATCATCTGGGAGGTTGAGTAGAAGTCAGGGTCTAAGGTGTCATCATCAAAGCCGTTATCCAGGGTGTCATCCTCCAGCTTGATGTTGCTGTCACCACAGCTGGGGGGGAACCAGGAAGTGGCTGCACTTGTCTGTTTGATACTGAGCCAGCTGTCAGATGCTTCTCCTGAACGCAAAGTAGAAGTACACAGGCTGAAATGATGTGGCATGAAATAAACATCTAAAAACCCAAAAATAACACACAATAGCCTTCATTAAAAGCAACGTTTAGGTCGTCAAATAAGATACCTATAGCGGGCAAAAAGTCCCGCGCGGGACTTATATGATTACTCGTAAGCTGGGCAAAAAGTCCCGTGCGGGACTTACATGGTTCCTCGTAAGCCAGGTGAAAGTCCCGAGCGGGACTCGCACTTCGGTAATCATCATTTTACTCCAATTTCTTTTTACAATATACAAATCACATTTATCTGGCTATGTGTTATTAGATTTTCATACACCAACCTCCAAAATTACGAGCAAAGGCGACGTGTGTGTAGGAGCAACTCGACGCATTTCTGACTCAAATCGTGCTTGAACAGAGACTACTTGCTTCTTCAAGCTTTGGCAAAGCTTCCGTGCAGGCTAGCAAGCTCTGACTTGTCCAAAACAATAGCAAAGGAGTTCCCTCATTGGTTGAAACTAACTCACGCAATTTACGTCATCAAACTATTACACAATGTTTGTTCAAAAATACTGAATCAAGTATCCCGTACGGGCAACTTGCCCGCTAAAGGGTTAACTTATGATCAAATTTTTCAGTTCATGTATTTGAGGTTTCAAGCTAAACGTCAGCTAGGCCTTCCTTTTTTTGAAAAGAATGGGTTTTTGTTTTATAAGGCTGTGTTTATTCAGTTTACTACTTTTTTTTTGCAACACCTGGATTTCTTCAACTTATGTCGTTTAAAAATTATTGTTTCTATACGCAGGGGAAAGATATCTTGAATATAGATTTCCCATTTCCTTAACTCTATAAGTAATAGTGCTTTTCTTTCTTTGGAACACTTATGTGGTAAGAGAAACTTAACTTATCTGATCTAATCTTTCACTCTATCTGTTTTTTGTTTTATAAGGCAGCTCTCATTTTTCTTTGTGGTCTTTTATCTTTCTCCTTTCATTTGCAGATTCTTCTGGTCATCCCATGCACTGTCATTCATTCTTAGTAATCATTCCTGTTATGAGCAATTTTTGTATTTTGCGTATTTTATTTAAAAGCCATATTACTCAAGTTCTCATTTGTTTGTTGAATCTCTTGCAAACCATTTTGTTTTGACTGTTCTTCCTTTGCATTTCATTCTTTTCAATCATCTACTCTGCTGCATCATATAATGTACCAGCAATTTTGTTGTTCAAAATACTTGCATTTCTAGTCCTTTTGCAGTTACGTTGACTTAACTCATTACCTGTGTACTTTGTGGTGCACCCAGTTCTTACCTGTACCTACCTGTGTACTTTGTGGTGCACCCATTACTTACCTGTACCTACCTGTGTACTTTGTGGTGCACCCATTACTTACCTGTACCTACCTGTGTACTTTGTGGTGCACCCAGTACTTACATGTACCTACCTGTGTACTTTGTGGTGCACCCAGTACTTACCTGTGCCTACCTGTGTACTTTGTGGTGCACCCAGTACTTACATGTACCTACCTGTGTACTTTGTGGTGCACCCAGTACTTACATGTACCTACCTGTGTACTCTGTAGTGCACCCAGTACTTACCTTTACCTACCTGTGTACTTTGTAGCGCAACCAGTACGTACCTGTGTACTATGTGGTGCACCCAGTACTTACCTGTACCTACCTGTGTACTTTGTAGCGCAACCAGTACGTACCTGTACCTACCTGTGTACTTTGTGGTGCACCCAGTACTTACCTGTACCTACCTGTGTACTTTGTAGTGCAACCAGTACTTACCTGTACCTACCTGTGTACTTTGTAGCGCAACCAGTACGTACCTGTACCTACCTGTGTACTTTGTAGTGCACCCAGTACTTACCTGTACCTACCTGTGTACTTTGTAGTGCAACCAGTACTTACCTGTAGCTACCTAAGTACTTTATAGTGCACCCAGTATTTACCTGTACCTACCTGTGTACTTTGTGGTGCACCAAGTACTTACCTGTACCTACCTGTGTACTTTGTGGTGCACCCAGTACTTACCTGTACCTACCTGTGTACTTTGTGGTGCACCCAGTACTTACCTGTACCTACCTGTGTACTTTGTGGTGCACCCAGTACTTACCTGTACCTACCTGTGTACATTGTGGAGCTCCAGTGTTTTGCTTGCACCACTTATCTTCTCACATGGTTGTACCATACACTGGCACAATCACATACACATCTATGCAGTTACAAAGAAGTCATGTTTTGCTTGTCTGTGTTTGTAATTTGGCTCATCTTATTGCAACTATGATCATTGCCAACTATAGCGGTGTCATGGTGACACTCTAAAATACTCCTCAACTTGGTGTATGTGCCTGTTTTTCATCGATTATTTTTCAAATTATATTTTTTCCACAGCTGCAATTAATGTGATGCCCATTTGCTGAAGAAAGAGTCACTGTAATTTAATTTGCCCAGTGCTTAATTTGTGCGTTAATGAAAATTGAACTCATTTAATTTCTCTTTTAACAATTACAATGGGCAGCACTTCAAACAAGAAGAGTATATATGTTGGTAAGTGTTGCTATTTCTTAACAGTGTAGTGTTGTCAATATCTAATTAAAGCAGAACATTTGAAGTTTTCATGCCCTTCATTGGTATTGGGGGTATAAGTAGAATTACTTTAATTTTTGCTGATTTCTCATATTTAGTAATTTTTTCTCCAAACAAATTTACTGAGAGTGATATGTTTGTACATATACTTAAATGTATATCAAAGTGACAATATTGAATCATTTTAATTGTAAGATTTTAAGTACTACTGGATTTTATTGTTTTTTCTACCTCATTAGAAAGCTGATGGTATGTAATTTCAAGCTGATTAGATATCCTTTTTATGAACTTTTATGGCCTACTTTTTGATGACTGTTTCCAGGTGGTTTGTCAGAAGAAGTGACTGAAGAAGTTCTCCGTAATGCATTCCTTATGTTCGGAGACCTGGTGGATGTACAGCTGCCACTAGACTACGAATCTGGCAAGCACAGAGGCTTCGCATTCCTGGAGTATGAGCTAGCTGAGGATGCTGCTGATGCCATTGATAACATGGTAAGCTGAGGCACTGGCTTAGGATGGTGTTGTCACTGATACTCTGTGCAATGTTGTTCAATCTGCTGGTAAGATGGACACTAGAAGAATATATTTGGTCTTTTATATGTGATGTTGAACCATTGATGTATAATGTTAGGTCTTCCTCCAATGATAACCACTATTCAAATTTTTTAGAATAGCTTACTTCATGACATAAATAATGCTATTACACATTGTGTTCTTCAACCTTTATTCAAGCCTCACCCCAAGTTCACACTCTATATTGCAATGGCGTAAGGAAGGGTCCAGTGAATTATTTTAATTTTGAACAATATTCTATTCTACATTGGAGTTTTAGATATGCCAATGATACAAATAATGAGCTATCTTCCTATTGTCATCATATGGTTAAATTACTGGTCCTAAATTCAGGATGACCTAGGTAATTTTCATGTATTTCAAAAACTTTACATCGAGGTAATTACTTCCGAAAAATTGCTTTTATGAAGAAAGTCTTTTTTTTTTCTAAATTGAATTTGGGAGTTATCATTGGAAGATTCTTTGTGAAGTTACTTTTTGGAAATTACTTCTGTAAACAACTTATGAGAAATTATTTTTGACAAGATACTCCTGAAAGTTATCTTTGGAAAATTGAATTTTAATAAAAAATAATTTTTAGAAGCTACTGCTGAGTAGTTATTCTAGAGAGTTGCCTCTGAGAAGTTACTTTTAGAAGAGTTACTTTTGGATTGGTTTCTTTTCAAGGTTTTTTTTTTAACAGTTTCTTTTGGAAAAGTGAGTTCTAAGAAGTAGCTAATGAGAAAATACTTTTTTAGGTGTTACTTCTGAAGCATGGGGAAGTTACTTTGTAGGGTTAATTTCATAGAGATGAATTTTCTGATATTACTTTTGAAAGGATATGTATGAGACATCAGGTTGGGAAGAAAGCAATGTTGTTTTTTTACCTCATCACTTTGCAGCCTCCTAAGTTGTACACAGTTCAACTTTTTTTGATGAATTAGTGTTTTAATCTCTTGCTTTGGCCTTTCAGATATAGTAATTAGTGGGATAATAGTAAGTTTAACTGTCTCAGCCTGCAAAAATGGATATTAGTGAGGAGCATATGAGACACTGCATGCTATATGAATTCAAAAAAGGAAACTCTGCTGCAGGAGCTACAAGGAAAATTGGAACTGTCTATGGGATGAATGTTCTGATGATCGAAAATGTCAACGGTGGTTTGCAAAATTTTCTTTTGAAGACTTTAACCTGTCAGATCAGCCATGTTCGGGAAGGCCAAAATCAATTGATGAAAACGCCATTAAAGATGCCGTGGAGGCCAATTCAAAGTTGACCAGCTGAGATTTGGGTCCAGAATTCAATACAACCCGTACCACAATCATTTCATGCCTTCACAAATTAGGAAAAATTCCAAAACTTAAACACTAGGTGTAGGGTGTATTGCTACTGCATGATAACTCGAGACTGCATACAGCAATAGTCACTCAGGAAAAGGTCATGAGTTTCAATTGGGAATATTTGCATCATCCGCCTTATTCCCGTGATATTACTTCATCTGACTACCATCTATTCCGATTGTTGTAGAATCACTTCAGCAATAAAATTAATGAAAATGATAGCCAACTAAAAATGACCTGAATTTGTTTTCCTCTGAAAAATAAGAGAATTTTTGTAGAAAAAGGCATCAAGAAGCTAGTTGATCATTGGACTAAAGTCGTAGAAAATGAGGGAAATTATTGTAAAGATTGAAAATGCCGTAATGTGAATGTTTCAGATGAAATAAATGTGTTGCACAAAAACATAACTTTCTTTCCAACCTGATATAACCATTAAAGTTCCCCTCAGAGCGATGCAACCATTGTATCTATGGGAATTAGCGCTCCCAGGAGGAATAAGTGAGGCCCCAAGCTAAAGGTTAGGTAGGCTTTCTTTTTGTTGAATGTAGAATAGGTGTTTTATTTGTTACAAACAATCTTTTTTTTGATTGACTGCTGTTCTGTTTTCAGTACCTAGTATTTTTTAAACTTTTATCTTGTTTCATGAACTTCTTTCTCAATTCACTGTTTCTAGATTCCATGTTCCCTTAACTTCACTCTAAATGATGCATTCCTCCTTCCTCTCTTTAGAATAACTTTTGTCGTGGTTAGAGAGGCTTAAATTAACATCTAATCTGTGTTTGAACATGCCTTGTCCTTCATTTCTGTTTCCTTGACTCAACTCTTATTGGTGCCTTTATCCTTCCTCTCTTTGGGGTACCTTTATCTTTCCTCTCTTTGGGGTACCTTTATTTGTTAGAAAAGCTCAAACTAACTTATGTTATGTATTCCAAAATTGAGAGGGGAATAGTTTTTCTTGAGAGGTGTTTGGTCATGTAGAAATAGTCTGGGTAATTACTGAGGTAATTCTGAGGATTCACTGCCCTACTAAAATATCTCATGCTCCATTGCAAGTAGATAAAGCATAAGGAGCAGTTCTAAATCATTACCAAATTAATTTAAGACTCATATATCTTAATCAAAAACAATATCAAGAGTGAAAAGAGAAGGTCATTCAGTATGAACTGTAGGGAACAGAGAATCCATGTACAAAGTGTGTTCCTAGAAGTGTAGCTTGTGTATAGTAACACTAAGTTAAGAAAGAAGAGGACAAAAATGTGGAGAAAGAAAAAGGGCATGGAAACAGAAAAATACAAATAAAGCCTGAAAGACGGATCTCTAGCTGAAGTAACCTAACAGTATTCCTCCTGAGGGCACCAGTGACATTAGTATAGGGTAGACAAACCAAGCTTGCTGCTTATCCTGTGCAGTTCTAGATATATTGAACACAGTAAAGGAATTGCGCAATACAGTGAATTAATTGAGACTCCAGAATGAGAGACTCAACTCCCTTTCAGCACGGCATGGTGGAATCTATCAGTTGCAATTTGCTGTCAGGTGAGAGGGACAAGCAATCTTACTTGCAGAAATAAAAATCTTGCTGTGTCCTCTGGGTAAAAGAAAATGGCACTACAGTGAACCCTCGTTTATCGCGAGGATAGTTTAAAAGACTGGTCGCAGTAATTTAATTTCTGCAAAGTCAAACAAAATATTGGTTTTATGATTTTGCGTGTGGTTGGACTTTTTTAAAATCCTCCCTGTACTGTTAACTAACTCACCTTTTATTCTATTTGTAACAGGGAGAACTGTTTAGCAATATGAAATCTGTAGGTGAGGTATTAAATGTAATATAGTACAGGAACACACAAGATGAAAAAATAAATAAAGATTGTTACTGTACTCTTCACAAAAGAAGTTGAAGTAGAACTTGAAGGAAGATGGTGATGAATTTGTTGCGGAGTCAAAACGATGTCGATGAAGGTGATGACTTTTACGGCTCAGCCGATGATTAAATTTTACGTCTCTTCAGACGTCGGGTATGTATATTAAAAACTCTATGAAGTCGTAAATCAGTGATAATTGAATCGCTAAGAAACAAGGGAACACTGTACATCTACGAAAATTGGATTTGAAGGTAGTCTTCTGGCAATTATGTCAATTTTCCCTTCACTATTGGTATTCTGCTTTGGATGTTGTGTCTCATAGCAAGCTTGGAGTTTTTCAGAATATCGATTCTAAATTCCCTATGCAAATAGGTCAACTTGTTACCAAGGCAGTTAGGAGAGTGCCTTTGATTATGTGTAGATTGTCAAGTTTATAGTGACTTTTTTAGCTACCCACATAGAACTTATCCTGTATTAATGTCAATGGTTTGGAACACAGGTTTCATTTGAGATTTACGTCTCTTTGAAACATGTTTACCCAAATGAGCTACACTTGTTGATGAACTCTATGAAGTTAGAATTTGGTGATAGATTGATGCATTTTTACCATTTTTCTTTGGTTGGGCAGCTATTTCATTCTGACCTGGTTAAGTGTTAGAAACTGATTTTGGGACAAACGATGTTGCATTGCTAGGTTTAGTTTGTTTGATTGATAGGAACATTTTTTGGGATCATTGTTTGATGTTAGTTTGTCCATATTTGAGTACTAAGGCTGGTCGTAGGTCTTTGCTGTGGAGATGTGTGAGACAGGGGAAGGCCTCGCCTTAGAACGTAATGCCATCTGGTCACTTGACTGCCTTCAGGTTACCGTCCGGGATTTTCAACTTTTTTTGTACGATTCGCTTGAAAATTGGCCAGTATATGTATTATTTGAAAGTAAACCTTTTTTCCTCATGTCATTTTTTTGATTTAGGCCTTATTTTTTTTACTACAAATAAGTTTTTTGATACATTTTTATGTATATTTCAAGACGTATCAACTCGTTGAATTTTGATGCTAGAACAAAACCAAAGACTGGTTTAGAATCCTTGAAACATTTTTAACAAAAGTATGCTCTAAAATTTTAACATTTAAAAAAATTTTTGTGATAAGCAAAACATTATAATTACATCTCAAACCATTATTTTTGGGTTTGATCCCATATAACTTTCTTATTTTTCTCAAATTTTGATAAAACTTAGCATACTTTTGTTGGAAATGTTTCAAGAATTTCAAAACTGTTGTTGGTTTTGTTCTAGCATCAAAACTCAATGAGTTGATACGATTTGAATGGTAGAAATGTATTATTCAGGAGAGCCCAAAAATAAAAATTTACTATTGAGTTGCAATATCATTGACAATTTTTGTACATGAATGCAGTTTCTTTGATCTATTTTTATGTACAAATAATGTGCAACTTTTTCCTTGTGAATTTCAATGTAACATGAGAAATATCGTGCATTAAAACATATAGAAATATTAAATTTTATTTGAGTACTCACCATGTAGCTGTTGTTGCAAGACGGGAACATTTTTTGGCATAAATTTTTGGACTTTTGAACAGTAGTAGATGATTTTGTGCAACTCTTGATTCTTTTTGTGTTATTGGGCGTAATATATTCTATTTATAATAATGATTTTACGCATATATAGGTAGAAAAAATAAACAAAAAAAATTCCAAGCAAAAAATTTTTTTCCACATATAGAGCTCTTTTCCGTTTATTATGGAAACACATAACTAAACAAATGTTGACAGACATTATTTCTGCATATATATATATATATCTTCACATTTTAAACTAAAACAATCACAGTTCTCAAACTTGAGAACTTTTTCAACCCTAGTGCTGGCCGCTGCATTTTCCAACAAAAAAAAATTAATTTTTTATATGCTTCTGGCCCCCCTTTGGATCCCCCTGGGGGGGTTCTGGTGTCTGTAGCGGCATAATATTTCATGGCACAATATAACCCATACCCTAAGGATCCTTTTTTGACAAAAAAAAACACACTCAATTTTTTATGATTTTGGCCCCCCTTTGGACCCCCCCCGGGGGGGGTTTTCTGGTTTCCGTAGCGCCATAAGATTTCATGGCACAATAATCTACACCATAAGGATCCTTTTCCGACAAAAAAATAAAATTGAGTCAGGGGAGCCGCGGGGGGCCAAATTTGACCTCGGACTGAAGCCTTCAAGAGGAAGCTAAATAGTAATTTTTTAGAAGTTTTTGAATATATGTGAGAGTAGGGTTTTCTGATTGCTTCTTGTTGTGGTTTTGATGGGCTATTGCACACTTACCTGGCTTGGTATTGGCGTGTGTCAGTAGTAGCTGATGCGTAGGGTCATGCTACCCTGCTTGAGTTTGGGAGTTGCAGAAGTGAGAGCTATGTTGTTATAAAGATTTGCAGTAAAGATTTAAAGAGTTCATTTGCAGCTTGATTATTCAAAGCTATTGCCCCTTAGGGGCTTACAACTATTGTATCTATGGGAATTGGCACTCCCTGGGGGAAAATGTGGGAGGGCCTGAGCTGAGAGTTAGGTAATCATTTTTGTTGAAATAAAATGTTTTTTGTCATGTTAAGGACCACCTTTTTTTTAGTTCACTGCTGTCCTATTTTTCAGAACAGATTACCTTCTTTTTAACTTTTATCTTTTTTCATAAACTTCTTTCTCAAATTATTGTTTTTATGCCCCTTCTGCATAGATTCCACATTCCCTTATCTCCATACCAAATGGGGTTCCCTCTCTTTGGAATGCTTTTTTATAGCGATAAGGGGAGCTTAAACTAGCAAACTAATATCTAATCCATTCAAAGCTATTGTGATGCTGCCCACAGAACGAGAGCGAGCTGTTTGGCCGAACAATAAGAGTGAATGTATCTAAGCCACAAAAAGCTGGCGCTAACTCATCTCGCGCTGTGTGGGCTGATGATTCTTGGCTAGAAAAGTATGCTGGGTCTACCCTCAATAAAAAAGGTAGGTTATCATTTTGGTTACCTATTTCACTGCTTTGCATGTGGCAATTTATAGTGGGTTAATCATATGTCATTTTATTTTTTGAAATTAGATGATATGCATTGTCTTAGCTCCTAATAAATATACAGGGCATTCAAAAATACTAATGTTACAAACTTTGAGAAACCCATAGCTGCAGAAACCCTAAAAAAAAAGTTTTTCAAGTATAGGTTTAAGTCAAAACATTCATTGTTGTTGAGACATGAAATCTCAAAGTTGGGTAAGGCCTATTTAACTATGCTGGGGGAAGTCCCCCAACTTGTAGATGATTGCAACTTATTTGATTTCTGAAACTTCATTATGGAATTGGAATTACTTACAGTTCTTAATATCTACCCGCTGCAGCAATGCTGGTCTGTTGCCTACTCATAACCCCTCACGGGATACAACTATTGTATTTATGGGAATTAGCACTCCCAGGAGGAAAATATGAGGGCCTGAGCTGAGAGTTAGGTAGGCCTTCTTTTTGTTTAAATATTTTTTTGTTGTGTTAAGGACCTTTTTGGTTCACTGCCGTCCTGTTTTTACAGCACCTACTACTTTCTTCTTCAATTTTTATCTTATCTCATGTTCTTTCTCAACTTACTATTTCTATGCCTCTTCTGCATAGATTCTGCATTCCCTTATCTCCATACTAAATGGTGCCCTCCTCTCTTTGATACGTTCTTTTTTTTTTAGCGGTTAGAGAGGCTTGAACTAACATAATCTAATGTGCCTACTCAGAAGGGATTCTCGGACACAATACAACACTTGTGGGGCATCCCCAGTGAATCCTGCATCAATTATCCGTTCAACTTAGTCCACATCTCTGAAGGGATTTGGTCAATGAAATGTTATCTTGTGACTTCTGAGGAACGTTAAAATGAATTTGCCAACAAAGCCATTATTTGCAGATTCAAGATAATGCAGACAGTGAAAAATTGCCTTGATGACCGGAACGCATTATCATTGAGCATGCAGAAACGATAAATGTCTCGAATATACTTTTTCTTGAGTCTTTCTTTTGGGTAAGCGCTCCCTGGGAGATTAAATGAGGTCCCGAGCTAAAGGTTAGGTAGGCCTTTTTATTTGTTGAAGTAGAAAAATAGGTTTTTTGTTTTCTTATGGACTATCTTTTTTCGGTTCACTGCTGTCCTGTTTTTCAGCACCTACTACATTCTTCTTCAACTTTTATCTTATTTTATGGACTTCTTTCTTAGCTGTTTTTATACCCCTTGTGCGTAAATTCTGTGTTCTCTCAACTCCATACTAAATAGTGCCTTCATCCTTCCTCTCTTTGAATATCTTTGTTGTGGTAAAGGGAGGTTAAAACTTTCTTATAATCAATCAATTGTTCTTTTGGTTATATCTACAGTCAAAGTTTGTACAGTTAGTTTTTGAATGCCCTGTGTATGATGACAACAATAATGATTACTTTAAATTTAATGGTGCAGGTAATTATGTAAATATACTTCAGATGTAGTTTGTGGGCCAGACTTATTTTGGTGGGCTGATGTTTGTCTCGCTTGACTTCAATGTTGCGAGTAATGTTGGCATCACTCGACACAGTTAGCAATGTTGGCATCACTCGACACAATTAGCAATGTTGGCATCACTCGTCACAATTAGCAATGTTGGCATCACTCGCCACAATTAGCAATGTTGGCATCACTCGACACAGTTAGCAATGTTGGCATCACTCGCCACAATTAGCAATGTTGGCATCACTCGCCACAATTAGCAATGTTGGCATCATTCGACACAATTCCATTGAGTGGAAGCTCTGACTCCAGTGTGGCCCCAAAATACATCCCAACTGTTTTGTATTCACCAGATGTTATTTTTGGAAATTGTAATTAATTTCCTTTGAGTGATTTATGTAGGACTTGTAATTTAGATCTGTGGTTTTAAATATGAAAGTAATAAATGTTCTATAGTTGTGTATGATATTGTTGGAGAAAAAATTGAGGGCTTGTTCATTAGACGTAGAGGTGGCACTACCTGGTGCTGTCATCACCAGAGCCTGCTGAGCACTCAGGCTCTGGTGATGTCTAGCAGTCCTGTGAATGATGGGCTGTCATGCAATTCCTGTGAATAAATAGATGAATAATCTTCCCTTGTTATTTTTGGGCCAATGAGAGATGTGGACGACACGACAGACGAGGCAGAAGGCGTAAACCCTGACGCTGTGGCGCCGGCGGTCAGGGCAACGGAGGCACCGGTCAAGAAGGGCGGCAACCCTCAAGTGTACCTCGACATCAAGATTGGCAAACAGCTCGTGGGGAGGATTGTTGTGCTCCTCAGGGCTGACATTTGCCCCCGCACTGCAGAGGTGGGCATTTCTATTTTTCTCATCCTGATTACCACCAGTTCAAGTGCTTTCAATTCTATCAATCGACAGAGTCACTGCACCTTTTCCCTCCTTACCGGTGTGAGAAGAGTCAGGTCTCAAAGAAGGGATTGAAGCCCTCATTAAAAAAGAAGAAATTGGAAAAATTAGATGAGAAAGATCCCCAGATAGAGAGAAATAAAAGATGAAGAAGAAAATACTACGCTTCTCTGACCTGATCAACGTGACAATTATGACGGAACGAAAGACCCAATTATTTTATTCAAAGTAAGAACGTAAGTTAAATAGTGCTAGAGCAAATGAAAGCACAAAATCACCATGTCACCCTAATGAAAAAATCTATTAAAATGTAAAGGGATTCGGGCTCAGGATAATCTGAAAAAAAACAAAAATGTCAAGTCGAGCGTGAGAAATTGATTAGAGTTCTCTGAGTTTGAACATCGTACCAGCAGGTAAACTAAAGAAGCATCGTCTGTCAGGATGTTGATGTTCTAAATCACGTATTTGGAAATAGTCGCGTGATCTTCACTCATCAATGACACAGGAAAAAGCGATGGTTACTGTCATCTCTCAGTTTGCTTTGACGAGATGAAATGACTCCCCTAGAATCTTATATGCGTGAACGGCATCTTGTTTGCACGCCCGATGTCCTTCCTTCCCTGCTGAGAACAAAGAACAAAATTTTATCCTTTTCAAAATTCATTAAGATTTGTGCCCCTACAACCAAACATCAATGAATTGATGTTTGCAAGGCCTCAAACTCCTCTAGTTAAGATTTTCTCCAGCGCTGCACTAACATTTTCCTGCGCAATGTTCAGAAATCGCGAGCTCCTCTACATTCCTCTGCATGGGGGTAGAAATTGTAGTAGTGTGTCTATTACCTTTATCCCTTAATTTCGTTGCACCTCTTAGTTTAGAATTGTATAGTTATAAATCTATGAATAAATAAAAATATATATATATATATATCTAACCTAATAATACCCGTTATTTATTTATAAATTAATTTGTATATTTGTTTGGTATCCACTTCTTAAGAAACATAGGATGTCTGAGTGTGCGGTATCATGGATACCGAATTCCTCAGTGTATTGAAAGATGGCCTTACATGCATTGATATGTTCGAAATTTTGTCAGGATAGATTCGGTTAGGATATGATAGGTTAGGTTAGGATAGGTAAGTAATGTTCACGGATTTTTTTCATGGCTCCACCTAGCTTAACGGTGACATTGTCTGTGGAATTTCCACGGGCCTGCTACTACCTAATAATACCCTTGATTTATTTGTTTAGAGTTTGCTCCTCCCATTTCTCTGTCAAGCTCATAAGGATAATTGAAATGACCGTATCTGTGAAACGATTTCACCAGTGCACAAGTACAAGAATATTTTTTATCACGGGTACTGTTAGGATAGATATATTTGTTTGTCATCCTCATCTGAAAAATTTGTTCAAGAAAGATATGGAATCCCGTCATTTTTGGTGGGCCGTGCACACTAGTATATATATTTATATATATCTTTGAACACTTTTTGAGGGAAACCAGTAATTTGCGATGTACAAATGTTGGTTGCTGTACTTTTCAATGATCTAGTTGTGTTCTAGGCATCACTTTTCTTAACTCTGTTGAATAGTGTGAGGTGCTCGGTTAGATCTACTTTTATTTGATAGTGTCGATTTACCCTAGAAAAATCTAGTGGACGTGCTATCAGTTCATCACGTATTTATTTGCATGTCATGTAATATGGACGAAATTGAAAAACTTTGCTTGAACAATTATTCTTTTTAACAAATATGTTTGCTTTTAAGCCACATTAATACTGAACTTGATTTCAGCAGCAGTCTTTTTCTAGAGATACAATTCTTGTGCAGAATTTCCGGTGTTTGTGCACGCATGAGAAAGGCTTCGGGTACCAGAACAGCACATTTCACCGCATTATCCCGGGCTTCATGTGCCAAGGGGGAGACTTCACCAAGAACGATGGCACTGGGGGCAAGAGCATATATGGTGGCAAGTTTGAGGACGAGAACTTCACTTTGAGGCACACAGGTGAGGCCGTCTGGGGAGTTTGATGGTCGCATTGTGCTCGTCATTTGAACTCGCGTTGTCTGCTCTGCACAAGGGCAGCGCATGAAGCAGAACTGTTTTTGTAGCTAGGAAATTGCCACGTGCAGTAATTTTGTTGTGTTAATGCAGTGTAAGGTTAACTTTCGTTTAATGTTAAATGACTCCGAATTTCACTTGGCGCATCATTTTATTCTAAAATTTTGACTATTTCTATATTGATGTTTTAGTTCATATGAGCGATTGCTGGACCTGTTTCTGTTGAGTTTTGACTGAAGATGATTCAAGCCAGGAAGTTCAGATCAAAAAACTCAATTGTTAAAAATGATCTAAGAAACTGATTTTGTGTGAACCCTGAACTTGAATAATTCAGGTAATTGTTGAATAAGAGAACTGTAAGGGTTAAATCTTAAAAGACATGGTAAAATTCTTGACAATCGGCAGCTTTCACGAGACAAGATCATGTTACAATAGTCCTTCAACTACTATTTGCTACTCAAATTTCGCCAAATTTATGCATTCTGAAGCTAAATTCATATTTACAAATTTCGTCACATGAAACAATGAAAATTTCTTATTATTACACCATTTATTTAGTAACTAGGTGGACTTGAAAGTGAGGGCTGGCAGCACTCCGGGCTTACATTTTCCTCTAACATGCAACATATACTCGCAAAGGACGGTGGTCTCTCCAAGTTTCTTGCTTGTGAACCAGACTCGTTTAAGGGAATAATTCAAGGGTCACAGCTCGTTTCAACGATGGAGACGTTGCCGGAAGACCTAGCTTTTCACGATAAGCTCATGCACTGCAGGGCACCAAACACCCTCTTTAGGTACCTGAGTGTTCTAAAGTCATCGTCTCCTATTCTACACATCCACTAGGAAGTTTTTCACGGCATCAACAGTCAGGTTACATTCTTCGTCTAACTACAAATTAGCTCAAACGAGAATCACATTCAGCTCATCTGTGACACTGCTGGTTCTCTCAAACACCTCATTAATGAGGGACTCTTTCATGCTCATATTTATTGCGTTTCGAAATCATGTTCTACTGTTTCTTCAACTCCTTCAACACTGCCCCCGAACCATTTTATTTCTCTTCGTACCTCTTATTTACAAATGTTCACACTAGAAGAAGCCTTACACCTGACTGCAAATAGGAGTTGACTCCTTAATTTTCCATGATAAAACATCTTTGCCGTTGGGGACATTCTTCTTAGCATTTCAGGTTAACGTAGGTTTTCTCCTTATGCTCTACATATTTTCATTTACTCGATCGATATTCTCTTGATGGTCTTTACTACAATTTCCCACACCCACAGGTCTGCCAATTTTTAAACGAAAGATCTTTTTGAGTATTCAGCTTTCTTGGGTAGCTCAAACAGATATTCGGCTAGAGGCATATACTCATCTTCCATACAAAAATTCGTTTTATCCGCCTGTTATTCTGCAGTCATTCTACTTTGATTTCTAATTCTAGCCAGCTTCATCATTTACTCGGAGAACAAACTCCACTTTCCATCACCTGATATAGCTTCTAAAGCTCTCAATTCTTGGGCCAATCATGTCAAATATCTTATGGTCTTTTGGAGCATTACTAAATTTTCAAGTTTTTATGGTAATCAAAAGCGAAAAACCAGCCGCACCTCACTTCACGTCAGAAGAGTGAAAACTTTATATTCATAAAATTTCATTATGAGCGAGGGTATTTATAATTGGAAAATATTTCCGTGCTATCTAAACATCATTGTAACGTGCCATCAAATTTCTGATTCCTGGTGACGTTCAGTATATAGATGGGGGCTTCATTCAACTTCTTAATTTCATAATTCCGTGAAAATTAAACAAAAACAAAATCTTTACTATTATCGTTCAAATACTTGATACTTCCAAATGATAAACACTTTCGGAATGCCCAAAAATAAATACAAACGCCATTCTAGCTCGCACGATAATAACTCACTTCAGTGACAGAGATGGTCCTAAAGCGAACTAGTTCACTTTGGTACAAATGTTTCTTCTCGTGAATATTATCTTGGTATATCTGTGGAACGTGACGAAAAAAAAGTGAAATATAACAGTAGCAGCATTTAAACGCTAAGAGACTAAACAACTGTGCAGAATAATTACATCTTCAAAATGCGTAAATACTGTAATGCGTAAGAAATGCGTTAGTTTTATTTAAAAATCTGACCTGAGACAGTCCAGCTCAAGTGTTAAGGAAGGCGCGAATAATCACACAAAGTGCGCACTGGTGCGTCAGTGGCCACCGCACGCGTTTAATGAAGCCGACATATAGTGCTTCTTATATTCTTGTCAATGCAGACTCAAGTACCAGTGCATTTAGAATTCTATAGTGTTTACTTCAGGGTCAACAGGAGTAATCGAACCTCACCGTCTTTCTGTGAGAAGGTGTGGCTGTTGCGTCATTACGAAGACTCGTAAACATTGTTCTCCGACCGAGCGCCACCTCGATAATCTTTTAGTAGGATATATTTCAACCATGCCGAACAGTATTTTCAAGCCGGTGATATTTGATTACTCTACATTTTTCTGAAAGTACCTCTTTAGCAATGTCGGAAAATTCTAAGCGCATGCACTTTATCTACTGCAATTCATAGAGCATACTGTACGAGTATATGCAATCGACGGCAAGGCATGAAGAACATTTCCAAATTATTTTGCGTATAGGTTAGCCGCGGTCAACCTCACCCTCTTGGCATCATTGAATATTGTAGATGCGGAATACGTTGAATACAGAACCTACTGTTTAGCAGGCGACCCCGGTGGAAAAGCGACCACAAACAACAATGATAATAATAATAATAATAATAATAATACTGTTTAGCACTTAATCGAAGTATTCCAGAGTTTAAAAGGCCACGGGATAAATGTACAAAGAGCGACTTATCAAGAGTCGTCCTGCTGCCGCCTGCGTGCTATATGGCATACTGAAGACTGAGTGCCAGTAATGGAATGCGGCTTTGTTTTTCTAGTAATGAAAATGAGAAAAATTTAGCTGATATGCAAATGTCCCGCACTGCACGAATGTTAAACAAAGAATGCCTCAACCTCGAGTTACACGATTGCAGTTTCCTCTCACTTTTTTTCTTGGACATTTTCGCGGTTATAGTGAGCCAGGTGCAGCTGAAGACTATTTTCAGCCATGTAGTATCATTTAAAACGAAATTGTGCTCGTAGATAATTCGTTCAACTCTTCTCCTTTTTGGAGGTAATCATTAATAAGCCTTCTCTACATTTACTGGCGAGCTAAATGTTATTAATTTGACCAAATTATATATCTTCTTTCCTCAGGGGGACACAACTATTGTACACAGAGGAATTAGCGCTCCCAGGGGGAATGTGTGAGGTCCCAAGCTAAAGGCTTTCAGTTTTTGAATGTAAAAAGGTTTTTTGTTTTGCAACAGCCATTTTTTTGATCTACTGTTTTGTTTTTCAGCACCTATTACTGTCATCTGCAATGTTTATTTTGTTGCATGAACTTCTTCCTCAACTTACTGTTTCTATGCACCTTGTACATAGATTCCACGATCCCTAACTAAATGGTGCCTTCTTCTCTTTGGAACGTCTTAGTTGCGGTTAGGGGAGCTTGAACTAACATATAATCTAATCTTTGTAGCTACTGTAGAAGGTTTATCAGTGCTTTTTCTGACATGAACTGCATATTTTGTACTAACCATCAAGAAGGAAATAAATTGTAAATTATTGTCAAATGTTGCAATTTTCTCACGTACAGAGAGGATGTGAAATTTTGCGATGGAGTTTTGAACTTGTTTGTGTTGTACTCCCAGGACCCGGCACACTTTCGATGGCAAATTCGGGCCCTAACTCGAACGGCTCGCAATTCTTCCTGACCACCGCCCGAACTGAGTGGCTTGATGGCAAGCACGTCGTTTTTGGTTCTTGCGTGTCCGGCCTCGACGTCATCCGGAAAATGGAGGTGAGGAGGCACATTCATTCAAGAACTTCTCTGGTGTAGACGCCCATTTGATATTTATGAATCATCATGCATGCGAACTTACCATTCTATGTAGAACTTCAGGAATTCATGCTGAATGCTTTTCAGTTTACAGCCTAGTTTTTTCCTTTAGTTGAGTGTTGATGGTCGTAACAAATACACCGTGTAGGCAGTAGAAATCTTGGTACTTCAGCAGAGATACTAGCATGTCTCTGCTGATAAACCTAGCCTTTCACATGTTCAAGTATTGACTGACGTGCTTTGTTGATTCTATTCATTACATGAACTGCACTCGTCAAAATGGGCTCATTTCTTGGGAAATACTATTTCATTTTAGTAGAAGTTTGATTTCAACGTGCTTGGAAATCATTTTTGGAAGGGGATTTTTTTTGTTGCCATTCAAATAGTCTTCTTCAATTGTTCGAGTTAACCAAGATTATTTACAAGCGTACAAAATGCGAATTTCCGCTCTTATGGTAGACAAGAGAAAAAAGAATATCGCAATTAGACGTAAGTTCGACATTGATCCTAATTTTTATTTTTACTGTGCAGCGCACACCTCTCAAACTAGGCTCGCGTGTTAATTGATGTACTTTTACTTCGTTTCAGAGGTGTGGCAGCAAAACTGGCAAAACCAGCGAAAGAGTGTACATATCTAACTGCGGAGAGCTAGTTTAGTTACATTTTTCATTATTTTACATTTGTTTTATTCAAAGCCTGCCGTGTCTTTCGATCTCATTGGTTAATAGTATCCAGTTTACAATCAAAACAGTGATAGATACAAAGCCTAAAGCACGATTAATTCTAAGATGAATTGAATTAAATGAGAAATATTTTTGATTGCAGATAATGCATGTACGACGGTAGAGGAAACAAGGTAGGGTCATTTCTATGGGAGAAAATGCACTTCCTCTTGTTCGGCTAGCCAATGGGAAGGCTTTTTTTCAAACAACTTCTTTATGATGTCACCAAAATGCAGTGTCGTTAGGCCAATAGTGGAGCCAGATTTAGGGGTAGCTGTAACCAGATGCAATATGAGTGCTGCTATTGGCTCGTTACCATGACGTCAGCAAAGCCACACCGTCAACCTACCTTGTTTCCTTTACCATGGCATGTACACAGGGTGATCAGCATCTCGTTGAACAAACGTTAACATGAGTTTGAGACCCTTGAAATAAACTGTTTTTGCTTGATGTGTGGTCAAAAATGCTTCGTTGAAAAAGACATGAAAGAATTTGAAACATATTAGAAAAGAATTCATATTGTGTTGTGCAATGAAATTGAGAAAGCATGATTATAAACACCAAAAACAGGAAAGCCAAAATAGCCTCCACAAGGATTCTTGAAGCTTCTGGTGACTTTGATCGCTATCGGCAATCGTTGCACGGACGTTTGAATGCCTTCATCACGACAGATAGGCTTCATTTGGAACACTGTTGGTAAATGCGGATCCTAATTTAAAATTCTGTTTGTGGTTAGAAAAATAAAGGCTGTTTGTCCGTTTCTTGTGGAAAACGTTTTAATTTCTTTACATTCCACTTCCCTTCCGCTCTCATAGTACGAACTGTTCTACAAGACGTTTCAACGAAGCAAGTTGCCTAAGTGCCAGGTCACCTTGCATATTTGATCATCTTTACGAAACCTAAATCTGGAAAGAACCTGAATTTAACATAGCTCAAATTGACTTTGGGCAATTGTCAATTAGTTTCCTGTTAATTAGCAATTGTCACATGAGCAGGAAAGCTGTGTGGTTCTAGGTCATAATATTCTACGGGGCTTATGTTCCGAGCTAATATACTGTACAACTTATTCCATTTCTTGAGACATGGAATAACTTCAGGGAAATGATGGTCATGGCGAAATTTATTTTTAATAGTACTCTCAACACCTCATACATAGCTAAATCTAATACTACGGTAGTGGGCGTAATCCTTTGCGTAGGTGAAGGAGCTAACAGGTTTCTAAAAACTATGAAAGCTAACTTAAGATAAAATTTCATTTATTTTTCCGAATACAAGAATGGTGAAATAATAACACGTCCTGAACTCTGATACCACCTTCAAGCTAGGCTATGACAGCGGCGGAGAACATCGCTAAAGATCATCATTAATGAGACAAGGAAATTAATAACGAAAGCTAAATTCTATCTTAACACGTTCACTGCGTATTTGGCCACATGTGTACCAACAGGTAAATTGCCCATTTACGTGCCGGTATAAGTGAATAACATTTTATGTTTCATGAAATTTGTAAAAATAATTGTCATACGAGGTGAAATGTTATCGTGCTATTGTATATTTCAAATTCATGAGTAAGAATTAAAATTTATTCAAGCTGGAAAACCGATTTTCCTATTCTGCTAACTACAACCAAACCAACCCTAACAGCCGCGGAAACGCAGTGAACGTGTTAATAGTTCTCTGAAAAGTTCTCGAACGGAAGAAACGTCATGATATGACCCAAATTGAAGTCTGATATGAATTACAATATGCAAAAGAAATCGAATGAGTGTAACTGAAATGAGCTAGACATATTTCTCAAACTTAGCATTAAAAATGTTTCTGTAGTACGAGTTTTAGTGTCTCCGCAGTTCGAAAGACTTACGCGGTGCAGAAGTTTCTAGTTTGTACCTTCGTTTCAAGTATGTAAATATGTGCACCACAAAACACATAGAAGCAGACTGTGGAGAGCGAACCATTCAGTTGGTCATCGTGGTACCAAGCAAAGAAGGAACGCGCAAAAAAAAAATGAAAAGGTGACCACTTTAAGCGAACGTGAGCTAACATTTTGTTAGATCAAGAATTCCATGGATTTTATGTGAGTATTTATGTTCCCCACGGCAGATATCCTGTAATATTAGTGGTACGACAAACGGCGTTAAGATATTCTTCAAGATACTGAATTTATTTCGAATAACTGAGTTCTGTAAGCAAGATATCTCCTAATTCAATTAGACTCTAAACGAAGAAAATATAATTAAACAAGAAGAAGCGGAATTTGATATTTAAGTTACAACGACAAAAAATCAAATCTGATGTAATGCGCATGAACAATGGTTTGCCGAATTTGAAAACATGAAAATGTGCATGCAATCGATGAATGTGTTCGCAGACATTTCGTTTCCTCTACAAGATACGAAAATCTAAAAAAAAAATCAACCAATTCAAACTACTAGATAAAAAACATATTTGCATGTATGTCAGTTTCCTTTCCTAAGAGTTGTTATTCAGAGGAATGTTTTTTGAACAACGGAGTGGCTGACAGTGCACCAAGCATGCGTAGGGCGGCTTGGAAGTGATGAGACTGTCCGGGGAGTTTATCGTGCAAGAATCTGAAAAAAAACAGACATAAGAAAAAATATAACCACGAAATACCATGAAAATTCATGCTAACATTCTCATTTGAAAGTCCGGAAATTTTCCTGTCATTTGAACAATAGATCAGTTGACAAAATGATTTCATCTACTATTTAAGATCTGATTTGACAGAACTTACTGTGCTCCGACTACCACCGTCATTCCACGCACGGCATTCTGGCACCAAGTGCTGAGTATAACACTTTGTCTGCGAAACAACCCACCGATGTTCACTGAGGATTTTCATAATGCTGCTGACCGACCAGTAGTCGCAAACTCAATTTTCATTTATATTTAATGAAAATTAAATGCAGTCAAAATCTATTTAATGTTCCTTATTTTCAAAATTATCTCTAATTTGATCTCATTATTGAACTTCAGTTTAACACATCGCAGTTAACGTGTTAAACCCAATAACGTGTTGAAATAAAGAGGCTAATAGCTTTCCGCGTTCGATAACAAACTGAACCATTGAGGTCAGTAGTATCTAAGGTTAAAACACGACAGATAAGTTCAGGTTAGATTAGAATGGGATATGTTAGTTACGGTAAGTTTGCCTTTGGTTTTATTAAATTAAAAAATGAATGAGTGAACGAAATCTTGAAGCAACATTAAGAACTTTTATCACCGCATTCAATGAACATAACTTTATTAAGAGAGTTAGATTGAGGTGCTCTCCACAGGGTATTTAGTGACACTTAAAGTGAATAAAGTTTGCTCGGATAATTTACTTAGAATGAGATCACAACAGTTTTGTTGCTAATGTCTGCCATACATCAACTAGTTATTTATCGAGTTTTCCAAGCACGGGAGATCCTCTTAATGCTTACGCACTGAACAGCGCGTTCCAAACATTTAATGAGATACAGACAGCTTACAACCGCCCATATTTATACTCGTACGGAATTTGGCTCCTTGATGCCATCAGGGTCTGTAAAGAATGCCTCCATTTCTGATGGAGCACGAAAAAACTGGTATGGGTGCAGTAGGTTTCAGAAATCCTAAAACTTTTGACGGCACAAGTGGACTCTCCTGCCGTCACTAACGAAAAAAATTGCTTCTTGAAAGTTAAATTATTGTAAATTACGTGGAGTGAATTTTTACGCAAGTCTATAGCTCCTTAGCCATAACAAATACGATCTCGAGGTAACGAAGAGAAGGTACCATTTAGTTCAGGTAATAGAAAACGGGAAAATCCATGCACAAAGTCAGTTCCCACACACGATACCTTGCTGATAGAAATAGTAAGTTACGACGGATAGGAAGAAACGACAAAACAGATAGCTAAGAAAGCATGAAAACTGAAAAAGACAGTGGCAACGGTAAAGTCCCAAAGGCCTATCCATAGCAGAGGTACCCCTGAGGAACCCAGTCCCTATATAATAATATATATATACCAAATAACCTAGCCCTATTTTCTATTCTAAGCCCCGTGAGGGTTCAATTAGATTGAATGTTAGTTTATGCCTCCCTAATCCTAACAAAAACGTTTCAAAGAGAGAAAGGAGGAAGGCACCACTTAGTATTGAGTTAAAGGAAGACGGAATCTGTGCACAAAATGCTTAGAAACAGTAAGATAAGAATGAAGTTTATTAAACAAGATAGAAGTTCAAGAAGAAAGTAGTAGGTGTTGAAAAAACAGGACAGCAGTGAACCGAAAAAAGGTCCGTAACAAAACAAAAAACATTTAAATTTAACAAAAAGACCTTCCTACCTCTCAGCTCAGGACCTCACATTTTCCCCCAGGAGTGCTAATTCCTATAGAGACAATAGTTGTATCCCCCTGAGGAGAATGTGAGGGTTCACTAATGCCATAAGCATGACCAATGATGATATAGAAGAGCAAGACTTGGATATCAACATGAGTTTACTGAAAACAGCTGCTAACATCAAAGCAGCTCGAGTGCAGTAAATCATCAGCCTTTATGGTGCCAGTTCCAGTGTGCGGGCTATCAGAGAGAAATAAAAAGTTTTCCGTTTTGGAGTTAGATCCTTTCAAATGTAACGAAGAAGATTAGCTGTGAACGAGCTGAGCAAGTCTCCACTGTAAAGTCACTACACGTTATCTTACACTCTTTCGCCCCCAGTATGGAAGATCATTCATTTCACTGACTTTAAATTACATTCCCAACTTCGTGAGACTTCCAAAAAATTTAGCGGCCAATACTAACGACTCACTTGTTTGACGCTGCTTTTGATGAAGTCCTTCTTACTGGCCAAGTCCAAGGTAGGGAACTCGTCATTTACTCTCTGGTAGATATTCTTCATGGTCACCTCCTCCAAGTTGGCCGATTTCATGTAATTTTTGATGAATGACTCAATATCATCATCCTGAAGAAAATTGAAGCACAATTTTAAATTAACTATGACACGAAACAAAATTTAGTGTGTCAAATATAAATTGGAGAAATTTTCAAAATACTTAGCTTACAATAACATATACCCAAATTTCGACTCAATTCTCTAATTGCTAACTCTCAAATAAACCAGTGAGAACTGACCGATGGTTTCACTTTCTTGATGAGAAGTTCATCATCAGAATTGCCATCAGAAAGTTCTTCGTCGTCTTGTTTCTTCTTTGAAAGTGAAGCCTTTTTACTCTTCTTGTTTCGCCCGGTCTCTTCATTGGAGTCGCCTTTTTCCTTTGCTAACACTTTTCTTTTCTTTACTTGGGTCTTTTTCTTTACCTCTGGCTCGCTGTCTTCATCGTAAGAGCTTTCTTGTTCATGTCTTTTCCTTTTAGCTGGTTTTGTAGCTTCTGAGTCACTCTCTGACTCGCTTTCCTTTTCTGAACTCTCCTGCTTACTAACTTCTTTCTTAGAAGCAGCCATCTTGCTCTTTCGCGTTTTGGTAGTTACCTTTTTTGACCCTTTTTTGCTCGAGCGCTTCTTTCTGCTTTTCTGAAAAAATATTTCAGAGTATGGGATACGCCAGAAGAAATTATTGCAAGTCTGGGCTGATACGTTCAACAATTACAATTTGAATGATAGGTAAACGAAAGCACGCTCGAAATTTTTTTTATTGTTATGGTCTTCCGATTTGAAGTGATAGATCATTTCAAAATGAATTCCTAATTCTTTCTTACTTGTTAAAAAACTATTCACAAAACACAAATAATCCAACAACTAACCCAGTTATACCGTCGAGTTTCTTACCGTTTTATTAAGGGCTTCGAGCCGAATCACATCATTGGACTTAATTTTCATATATTAACGCATTTAAAACATGAATGAGAATATAAACTGATAACTTCGCGAAACAGATGAAACTTTGATGTACCTTTCAGAATACATTCGCAACAGGACGACTATTTAATATGGAACAGCATGATCTAGGTTTTCTGGTAAGCAACATAGTTTCATTAGTGGCACTAATGTGAGCGGTGTGATGCCCTCAACTGAGCGTTCACGAAATATTACCTCCACACCAGTGTTGCAATGCGTAACATTTCTCTTGGTTAGGCATTACTCAAATTATCCTCTACTTCTTCTCAGCCTTTGAATAATTTGATCATCGTATCTTGGACACTAATTTGAGTTAATTCACTCCATACTTTGAACACTGGGAAGTATTTGGCTTCAAACTAACACATTAAAATACAAACACTCTAGCTCTTTTCAATTCCGTACCAAAATTGAACACTTTTTCAAATTGATTTATATATATTCTCTCCGCTATTTTCGCGTACTTTTATTTTTAACAAACTTGAACCAACCATTCCCTTTTCTTTTCCATAAATACTGAAGATGAACAACACTTGGAGATTTACGTTTAGAGAAAGAAAATATTTAACGCATTTTGTTCTACATCTTTTCCTAAAACTATGTTCTTGGTAATTAAGTTTGTTCGAGTGAAATGCAGTACTTAACTCATGTCTCAATCTTCACTTATAGCTAAATAATTTGGTCATATGATGCAACAGGTTGCTCACTAATTATAATCGTTTCAATGAATAGAATCATGAGCACCACAGACCTTAGTTCTATTAATAGATTACAATACAGCATCTCTAGTAGTGAGCATCACTGAAAAAAAATCATGGGAGTAACAAGGAACACTACTAGGAATCAAACCTTGAATTAATGATAAAAAGAAACACGAGGGAAGACATACAGAAGAAGCTTTCTCCTTTCTCATATTCTCTCTAACTAGATGATGTTCTAATGCTAAAGCACAAAAAAAAATTTTGTCTGGCAGTTTACAGGTAGAAAATGAGGTATAAGCAACAAACGCCGCATGAATTTGCTAGCTGACCTTATCAGTGACGGTGCGCGTGACGAGCGACGGTGACACGAGGAAGGCAGCGAGGCGCTCAGCAAGCTCTTCCTTGGAGCCGCTCACATGGAGGCCCACGATGCTGAGCGCCGATACCAGCACCGACTTGGACTTCAACCTGTGGCAACATCATGGAGAATCCGTAGCAACTTGACGCTCCCATCGAACAATGAAATTATCATCAGCTAATGTGATGAAAAGTAAAAATATTCAGGAACATGACACGAGAGGTATCAAATGAATCTGAAGGTTAGTGAAGTAGTCTGCACTTAGCAAGACAAAAAAAAATTTACGGGGCACTGCATAAGGCATCGTGTTCTCACACTCACTGTTAGCATTACCCAACAGAAATGAGCTGTGCTAAACACACTACTCAGCCAAAAAGTTTGTTCTACTCTCGCACTCTTAATTAATGTGGATTTAATCAGAACAATCAAACTTAACAATTTACTGGACCATCTAACATTGATTACAGCATTCATTCCATTGGGCATAGATTGTAGGATAAACAATCTAAACGAAATTTCACTCAAAACACGAGCAAAAATTGAGAAAGATCTGATGATGAAAATAGAAGATGCGTTAAGGCTTGCAAATCCCATTGTAGTGAGTCCTAAAAATTTTCGCTAGCATTTCAATGAGGAGACAAGGCCATACCAAATAAAGATGTGATCGTTCGTGATCCTTGAACCCATCTTGCATCGCATGAGACCAGTGGATGTGTGTTGTCTTGAAATATTTCGAAATAATCAGAAAAATAGAAATCCTTATACGAATGTACTTGATTGCTTAAGATACTTGATTGCCTAAGGCCAAATAATAGCGAGATTTTACAACGTTGCTAAACAGGGATGCCAAACCATATCCCAAAAAATGTGAAGCAACCCTAGATCATTTACGGTTCCCGGAAAGCCTGAACTATGAGAGCGATGCATGAATAACCCAGCGCTTCACGACCTTCTAGTCCCACTTCAACTCCGCTATCTTGCTACAACACGGTAAGCGTCAATTTATCTGATTGTAGGACACGTTTCCATCGCACTAGTCGTATTTGTGTATTTTATTAATTAACCAAAATTTTTCGACTTCCGTTGAGGGAGCTTAAAAACTGATGAGTCCTTTTCCGCCTGTTTTCTTTCACCAAGCACTCAAGATGACGCCTGTCACAAATATTTGTCAGGGAGTTTTCACATTTTATCTCACCACTGTTTTTTTTCAACGACTGCAATCAGTATTTTTGCTAATGCATTGTATCGTGTCTTGAGAAGCGAGTCTCAAAAAGTGCTCTGCTGCAAAAATACCATCTCAAATTTTAATAAATACTTCTTGGTCACGTCTGATGGGTTCCCGAGCTTTGCGATGACACAACACGAGTGCCCTTATTCACCTTGCGCGCGTTTCATTTAGAAAGCGAGCACAAATATTGTGTTAAAAGGGAGCTGGCCCTTTAGCTATGAGGTGACCCTGTCCTCGCTTCCATTGGCAGGAAACTGTCAGGCCGAACGCCCTCTTCTTGTTAGGTTTATGCTCACACTGACTTGTGCTATCACGAGGTGCCTGCTTTGTTGTATTTTCTCCATACTTTGTAGTACTAAATGGGAGAAAATCGCCCACGCTTTCCCTCTACGCAACAGGAGCGATGTTAGTCGTAAAAACCTATCGAATGTCGCCTGAAGAACCCTGGGCCCGAAGCCGATAACATAATATACACCGGCGACACTGCGACACATAGAGAATTTTGCCTCTGCTATTACCATTAACCAGGGCTGGAAAAAACTTTTTTAAACAGCCCACCTATTTTTTAGTTTTGTTTATTTTTTATTTATTTTAGTATTAGATCACGGTATCCTAAATTCTTCCCATGAGTAATTATTTTTAAAGCATACGTTAATGATTTGTGTGCGCAGTGTGCTACTCCAGTCAAGAGCAGTGGCTGCCAACCTCAGAAGTATGATTTGGTCACTTATAATTTATTACTTTATGGCTCTCCAAATCTCTGTGTCAGTGTCATCAAGTGTAACATAATACTGCAGGCTCAGCACCTGCTCTAACTCGTCAGGCGTACTGACTTCCTGTCTGCAAGAAATTGTAACACTTGGAATGAGAAGTAGTTGTATTTCACAGCAGTTCATAAGTGCTGGACGTGTGTGCGAGTGTTAGCTTATCAGTTTCTTTTTAGGGCCTTCATAATACCTATTATTAAATAATTATTATTAACATTAGATTATGTTAGTTTAAGCCTCCCTCACCGCCAAAAATAAGGTTTCAAAGAGAGGAAGAGGGAAGTCACCATTTAGTATGGAGATGAGGGACTGCAGAATCTATGCAGAAAGGGCATAGAAACAGCAAGTTGAAAATAAAATTAATGAAACATGATAAAACCTGAAGAAGAAAGTAGTAGGTGCTGAAAAAGAAGACAGCAGTGAACCGATAGAAAGTGGTTCATAACATAACAAAGAATATTGTATTTCAACATAAAGAAGGCCTACCTAACTCTTCAGCTTAGGCCCTCACACATTTTCCCCGTGAGTGCTAATTATCATAGATACAATGGTTATCCGAGGGGATAATTAAAATTAAGTAACTCTTTTGAGCTGTATTTTGTGTACTTGATTATGAAAGTTGGATGACCGTAGACCTACTTCTAAATGTGTTCCGTTGCCTACAGATCTTACACTGTTTGTGATTAATTAATACATCAGCAATGCCTTCGCGTTGTAGCAGGAAAAAGATGGGCACTGGAGTCATGTAACGGAAATAGAAGGTTATGTGTTTTTTGTTTTGGGGCTTTTTTTAGGGTGGATGTTTCAACGCCAACCCTGCTATTAACTGATTGCACTTCTCTATCTTTTTTCACCAACCGGTCTTATGCTAAAGATCTAAATTTGTTTTGTATGTGTTCTCCAGTGGGATTATTCATGCTTGTTCTTGTAGAGAGAGAGTAGGTAGTACTGATTACCGGTAACATTCCAGCCGCAACAATTGTTATATTCTTCATCTCTGAAATTATGAGGAAACTGTAAAAAATTACTTAAATTGTATTGACATTTTAGCTGGAGCCAACGAACGTTTTGGCTAGGCAGCGCATGAGCTCTATCTAAAACTGATGGGCCAATTCACCATTCAGAACTTCTTTTGCTTATTATGGTAACAAATAATATACGTGCTCTTTCAGGGTGAACTAACCTATCCAGCATTTCATCGACACATCAGTGATTTTCATTACAGGGCTTGAGGACATTGAGCATAATGCATTTGGTACAGGTATAATGCTTACTTCTTCAATACAGTTACAAAATCGCTTAGTTTATGGTTTTCAAATGAAATGTTGATTACACAAAAGATGAAACTGTTATGTTCATTTTTTTAATATTCCCTAGACACAACAGAGGCAATATCAACAGAATATTCAGCATGGAATGCAAAAAATGGAGAACCTATGTAGGTGTGCTCCTACACTTCATACCCTGCGCATAGAACCAGTAAGTTGAGAAAGACATACATGAAACACGATAAAAGTTGAAAAAAGTCAGAGATGCAGGAAACCAGGACAGCAGTGAACCGAAAAATATGATCATTAACAAAACGAAAACCAATTCCGTTTCAAAAAAGAAGGCTTATCTAAGTTTCAGCTAAAAACTTCACATGTCTCCGAAGAGCACTAATTCCCATAGATACAATAATTCTATTTCCCCTGTTGGGATTTCAGTTTAATGAAAAAGGAAAAAAAATTCTCACTACTTTCATTACTCTCAAACTTCTAGTCAATTCACAGTTTAAACTAGCATAATTTATAGGGATTCAATAACCTAATTACTGTATGAAGGGGCAATGCAGTGAAGTATACTATACTACAATCTATGGGCGAGTCGCTTGGCCAAGCGCAGCTGCACTAATTAAACTCAGTCCTTCCGGGCCTCCATTTGCAATTACCAACTTGATCAAAACTATCCCAACTTTTATAGCTTGCGTACGGCTCTTCTACCGAGATGAATGGACTGTGATATTAGTGTGAATGATTTACGAGCCGGTGCTAAAGGGCGAGACATGCGACGCATGAAGCTGGCAGATTACAGGCGTAATGGTCTCTTTCCTTGTCCTAGCAAAACGAACGGCGCATCAAATCAAATGAAACGATACATCCAAATTGCATCTATGCCGCCACAAGGGGATGGCAGGAATTATATCCCCCCTGTATATAGATATGATG
This sequence comes from Platorchestia sp. MABIK, assembly GCA_014220935.1. Lineage (NCBI taxonomy): Eukaryota > Metazoa > Arthropoda > Malacostraca > Amphipoda > Talitridae > Platorchestia > Platorchestia sp. MABIK. Next base: position 41,630 of record JACJUY010001908.1, on the reverse strand, counting down.
AACAGTTGAATATCGAATGCACCAATGAAACGTCACCTACAATAACAATACATTACAATCTGACGGCATGTTACATCAATACGCAGGCCTAATGCAGTGAGGTATGCTAGACAAACATTAATAGGACGACATATTTTTTCATTGTATACAAGCTGGATTGAGCAATTTCTGACAATGCAAAGTCCCTAGACATCTCCGTAAACAAAAAAAAGTCATTAAACATCTCCTGACAACAAAAACAGAGCCATTAAACATCTCGTGACAACAAAAACAGCCATCAACCCCTTCCTCAACAATTTTTTTGTTAAAATGTCTCTTTTTCAGACAAATTTTTTTATTTTGGTTCCATTCAGTATTTTTGATGCTGGTTATGAAAACGGTGTGTATTTATTTTTTCTTCCCATTTTTGAGGTAAACTTTTCATTTTGAAAATACCTTTGTCGGAAAAAACGAGAAATAGTCATTGTCTGATGAACTGGCAGAGTTATCAGAAGTATTCAAGCTACTGAGGGAAGGTTCATCTCCACTATCTTTCGTTGACTTAGACATTTGGGATGTAACACTTAAAATGCTACAAAAAAAATGAATGCAAATGTGAATGCAAACAACAACCTTCCGACGACAATGGCTGTCGGAGCACGTCTAGTAACAATGTCCTTGAAATCCCACAGCTCTACCCTATCGCCTGTCAGGCGTACGATTTGACGAGAATACTCGTTTCACACGTAGAATGGCTTACAAAGGCTTAAAATCCACGAGTATATACGTATGAAAGAAATAGAGAAGAAGTACTTTAAAAACATTTACTCTGAACGTTTCGAGCCTAGGCTCATTCTCAACAAAAAAGTCTGCAATTAAAATGATAAACAAGTCAGTACATCTAAAACTACAGAAGCGCAGAATATAAACACGAAAAACAAACAAATAAACAAACAAAAAATATAATTGCTAGTAATTTA
>JACJUY010001908.1:8416-19936 GCA_014220935.1 Platorchestia sp. MABIK | reverse complement strand
GGGGGGGGTGGTAGGGTTGGGAAAAGTGGTATTTTATCATGTTACGCCTCCTCCTTGGCACTTTCTTCACGGCGTGAAATTGCTATGTCATCTCTTGTCTCTCTGTTTTACTCTATAATTATTTCAGGTATTTAACCTGAACCAAAAATTGTAATTAGAATTGTTAACTTTTCCTTGTTTTGCCTTTTTTTGGAGGTTCGGAATGTGGGATATCAAAATGCATCTCCTACAGTTTTCAAGCTTCAGTGGTGAGGATTTTGGTGTCACTGGATGCAAAAAAAGTGTAGATTATGGGATGTAAAGGGTTACTTTGAAATTTGTCACCATCAAAAGTTGTGACATCACAAATGAAAATTTTTGCCCATAAAAAGGCACCTTGAAAAAAATTGTTCAAGTTTTTATTACACATTTAGAGATTTCCTGTTTACACCCTATATTTTACACAATTTTCCGCATCCTATTGTAAGAGGACGGGGGACTAGGGGTACTAGCATTTACCCATCATTACACGTAACTGTTTGTGTGAACCACACAGTGAGGGAGTAATGAAACTGGTTTAGAAAAATGATAGTTTATTGTGGAACAGGTGTTGGACATGCAATGACAAGTGACAGGGCTCAGAAACAGTGAATACAAATCAGAAGCCAGAAAACAAAAAAAGTCCTGAAAACAGATAAAGCAAAAAATAAAAATGCAGGAAATGAAAATAAACCATACCAGTCCTTTTGGATTCCTCAAAACTAAACTTCAAAATAAAGTAAAAAGCAGAACAAATAAACCATGCTGAAAAATGAATTCATGCTAAATAAAGTAAATGCACTGACTAAAAATGAAACAAAGCAACTGAAAAAAATGCACTATGAAATGAAAATGAATGAAATCAAACTCAAATAAAATCATTCAAAATTCTAACTCAGGAAAAATATTATAACAGAAATCTTCTTGAAATTTAGCAGAACTGAAAAACTTAATCTCAACAAAAATGAAATGAAAGAACCAATATGCCAAAAGAAAACATCATGCTCAACATAAAGTAAATCTTAGCCTAGAGCAACACAAAAATATATACAAGCAAGCAAACTGTACAATGAAGCAACACTCACCAGATCAACACTTGGTTATGAGGTGAAAAAATAGCTCTGCCAAGAAATAATTACACTAGTTCTACCGTAAATCTGAGTGATTGAAAGCAAAAGAAAGATAGTGCATTAAGAAACACAAAACACAGCAAAATCTAGAACACAAAACAACCAGTGAACACTTAAAAACACATTTAAACTTAAATCTCTATATATAATATTAAGAATCACTGGAAAAGGTAGGAGAAAACAGAATGTATTCAGACTGATGCATGCTGGATATTACAGATAAAAAAAGAAACATATTTGGGGCCACGCCTACATTCTTCCCCACTCAGCTTGCAATAGTCTGAAGTCAATGCAAAACAATTAGACAGTCCAACAAGGAACCATACAATCCACAACGACAAAAGTGAACATAGCCAGAACTTGTTACACATAAGATTGCATCAGAACAAAACTCACGGTACAAATACAGAGTACATCCATCTCACTTCTTTTTATACTCCAAAACTCTTGACTGAACATTTTCTGCGTCAGGAGTAAAACATTGAGAGCAAGTACAACGAGCTGGTGGTTCTGGTGAGGATACTACTGATGGGTACAGAGAAGATACCTCCTCATCTTCCAAATCACTGCTCTGAAGTATTCCTTTGAGCGCACTCAACTTATTCTTTAATGGGCTTAACGATTTATTTTTCAACTCTTCAAATCTCTCATCAAATCCAACAAAAGAACGGGAAATTGATTCATAACATTGATCAATAAATATCTCGATCTCTTGATATGCCACACTTGCAGCATTAACCACTTGTCCAACAACTTCTTCCATTACCTTAGCATTTTCTTCTACAAAAAGTGGCACAATAGAAACATTACAAGGGTCATGTGCAGCAATACTAGACATATCCCAAGTTTCATCATGGGGATTCAAGACAACTCTACTTTGGGTTGTTACCTCAGGCTCAAAAAGACAAGGAACTTCTTGCACCTGAACAGGGTCATCATAACTTGCATACCTCAAAGGAAACTGAGGAACATTCTCTAGGTCATCATCAACTTCAAACCCTTCAAAACTAGATGCATCACTTGAACAACTAAAGCAGCACATTCTCTGAGCGTCAACTGCCAACTCAACTGGAATGTTAGGTGCACCTCTCTCCTCTATATCAGAATCAGTTGCTTCATTATTAACTTGCAATTCCCGATTAGGAAAGAGAGTCTGGTGTTATGGATGGCGCTCCAGGTATCTAGGCGGGATAACCCAAGGCCTAATCTGACTGTAATGAGCACGCACCAACACAGAAGAGTCAGAATCAAGCTGTAATGAGAAAGTCACTTTGTTAGATGCAGCAGAAATGACTGTAAATGGGCCATCAAATCTTGGAGCAAACTTTCGAGCATTTGTATTGCCTTTGGCAGGAATAGCTCTTACTACCTTGTCTCCAACATTGAAAGGCAAGAATTTAGGATGACCAGCTTTCCAGCACTGCTTTACTGAATCCAGAATTGGAGGAAGGGCTGCAACATTGTGAGGCTTTGAAATCAAATACTGAGCAGGGGACATACCAATTTCTTTGTGGAGAGTCTGATTGTAGGTTACCACCGCTCTTCCAAGAGACTTGTCCCACAGAGCTCCTTCCTCAATCAGACTAGCTAAGAGGGACTTTACAGTTCTATTTACTCTCTCAACAGCGCCATTACTGGATGGTTTATAAGGAGTTGTGAGAACATGCTTAATTCCATAACTGTCTAAAAATGAGTTGAAAGCTGCTGAAGTAAACTCGGGACCATTATCTGTCAGAACACGTTCAGGAATGCAAGGTAAATTAGGAAATACAACAGTAGCTAATGCATTGATGACTGACAGATGTTTTGTTTTTGATAGCCACAGCTGAAACCCATTTTGAATTGTGATCTACACTCACAAGACATCCTATATTTCCAGAAGTAGACAGGCCAAACTCAACAAGATCCATCGCTACCAACTCGAAAGGGCGCTCCGTTTGGATACGAATAGTTGGTGGAATAACACGCAAGGGATGGACTTTCAACAACTGACACTGTTGACATGAGTTACAAACATCACTAACAATTTGATTGATGCTAGGATGCCAAACATGGTTAGACAATAGAAAAAGAATTTTATCTCTTCCTATGTGAGCTAGTTTGTGATGAAATACCAAAAAACCTCAACCATAAGTGAAAATGGACTTACAACAGGCCTGGATGATTCTCTCTGCAAATGTATTAATCCATTATCCAGGAAATGCCCAGATGCCTTTGATTTGAATTTTGACAAACTCTTCATCCATTTTTTAGAAAGAATGTTTTTCATTAAAACTTTAGCTAACGATTTCAATTGTTTATTCCGGCACTGCAACGGCAACAAATCTGAGTGCTCAAATAGAGTTGACACAGAAGACACCAGACCATCATTCCAAGTCAAATTGAACTTCACAGTTGCAGAGGGAGATCCAACATTTAAAGAAGACACCTCAGCATCACAGGCAATATAGGCAAGGAGCACAGCTCCCTGCTCTACTGAGGGGATAAAACTGCTGATAGCAGTACCAGAGTCACAAATCAGAGAACAAATACCCATACTCATATCCAACTGAGCATAGAATTTGGCCAAGTAATGAAGCCCAAGCAAAAAGCAGCTTGGTAAAGAATTGTTATTTACTACAGCAAACTGAAATGGTGCAATAGGAGATCCATCAGGTGACACCTCCCAAGTAACAACGGGAGTGAACAGTACTAGATTTCCCTGTGGCTCCTGTAATTGTCAGCTTAGCACTTTCCAGATTACATTCTCCCAACTTCTCTAAAGCACCACCACTGACAAGGCTGACCTCAGCTCCAGTGTCCAACAAGGCACAAAACTCTGTATTCCTCACAGTTACCACTATTCGAGGTTGAACAAGAGAAACATGGTCACACATAGGTGAAACATCTTCCAGTGCAACATTTTCCACATCCGCCGTCTGTACAGCAACAGAAACTTCCAAAGGTACACATGGTATTAAACAAGCAGGAATGGTCTGAGTGAGGCTAACTGTACATTGCTGGTAACTTCGGACTTCTATCAATAGGTTAAAATGAACACCACCTAAACATTGCAGGTGAACAACCTGGACAGGAACTGAAGGGTCCAACTTAGGTGCCTGGAAGACAATTGGGTCAACTGACCAGAAGTACACATGGATAGAAACCTTAAATACTGCACTGGCAACAACCAAAACCTCCAATGAGGGTAACTGATCATTGCAACGCATCAGACGCAAGTGCCTCTTTGACTCTTTGTTTAGCTTAATGTGGTACTTATTTGGATGAGTTAACAGTTCATCAACCAAGCATTGGCGCAGCTTAAAATGATCGTCTGGCAATGAATTCTGATTACAACCAGCCCTGCGCAATACTAACAGGAGAGCCTCAAAAAGTGAATTTCCTCCACCAGGCAAAGGAGAGCCATCCAACACCAACCCTGGAGGTAATCCTGAAACAGTGGAGGACCGGTCATCCTCTGGTGTCTCCACCACAGGTTTGAGACGGGATAATGTATCTGTAGCAGAGTTCAAGTGGCCAGGCGTATGTTTAATTACAAAATTAAAGTCTGCCAAGTCTTCCAGCGTTCGGGCTAGTCTACTGTCAACCAGTCTCATATTATGGAGATAGACTAAGGGCTGGTGGTCTGTACCCAACACAAACCCAATGCCATACAGAAATGATCTGAAGGATTTTATTCCCCATCTCAACGCTGCCAGTTCTCTTTCCAATACCGAGTAATTTTGTTGGGCAGGCTCAAACGTCATTGAAGAGAATGCAATTATCCGAAGCTCCCCTCCCTGAACCTGAGTAAGACATGCACCTGCTCCACTTTGAGATGCATCCACCCAGAGCTAAAGTGGCTCTGAACAAGGATTATAATCAGGAAACGCCAGTTCAATCTCCTCTTTCATCAAAGATTTTAACCGTGTGAAAGCCTCAAGCATTTCTGGCAGCCACACCAACTTCTGACGGGAGGGACCTCCAACCAAAGAAGACAAAGGTTTTTGTATTTCAGAGCAATTAGGTATGAACTTCCGCTAAAAGTTTACCAGGCCCAAAAACTCCCTGAGTTGTCTAACATTCTGTGGCTGAGGGAAGTTCACAACTTTATCAATGTAGCTTTGAGTTTTAGCAAGACCATTAGAGCTAACAACATGGCCAAAGAACTCCACTTTAGACTGAAACCACTCACATTTCTGAGGTTTAATCTTAATGCCATGTTCAGTCAAGGTCAGCAGCACTTCTTTAACAAGAGATATATGCTTCTCAAAAGTACTTTCCATGATCAGGATATCATCTATATAGACTATGACTTTTTTCCACGGAAACTTTCTGAGAACATCCTGCATTCCCTGTTGGAAAGCAGATGGTGCATTTTTAAGGCCAAAACTCAAAACATTGAAATGCCAGTGCCCATGCGGAGTTGAGAAAGCAGTCAATTCTTTACTCTGCTCATCTAGAGGAATTTGATAAAATCCTCTTACTAAGTCAAGTCTGGTAAAATAGTTAACTCCATGAAGGCCAAAAACTGAATCTAACAGATTAGGAATAGGAAATTTATCTGGCTTGGTCACTCTGTTAAGGGCCCGATAATCAACACAGAGTCTAATTGATCCATCTTTCTTGCGTATGGGTACCACTGGTGAGGACCAAGGCGAAGCACTTTCCTCAATAACTCCAAGCTTCTGTAGCCCCTTACACTGCTGCTCTATTTCCTCAGCAACAGGAGGTGGAAAACATCTAGGACATTGATAAATGGGGGTGCTATCATAAAGCTCAATCTTATGTGGTTGCACATCTATCCGGCCAATATCAGAATCACCACAGCTCAGAACCTGCCTATTTTGGAACACCATGTTATATACTAGCTGCTTTGAAACCTCTGTCAAATGTGTAAGATCAATTTGTGACTGAATCTTATCTTCAGTCCACTCAGACAGCTCATCTGAAGTCTCTGACACTGCTACAGTAGACCTCAAAATTCCCACAAATGCACCCTTGGGTACTGAAATTGCATGATCAGTGTCATTAGCAACTAAAATGGAGGCAGAAGAACAGGCACCATCAATAAGACCTGGTAAGCCAGTCAAGTTTTTCCCCAGTGATCTAGTAAATGCTCCCTCATACAGTAACGGTTCACTACCTTCATCTACAGGAACATCAGAAGACCAGCAAACAGGTAACTCAGCTGTCTGACACACCCCAATAGTAATAGACTTCTGAGCATAGCAAGGCGTCTTTCTAACAACCCGATGAAGAATTTTTCCAGGACAGTCCATATAAAGGTCAATTTCAGTGTGATTGTCCTTCCACGTAAAGCACCTCTCCTTCACACTTACTCGAAAATTATTTACTTTTAAGAAATCTACTCCAAGCAGAATACGAGCTGGCATTCAGTCTCCTGGGAGAACCACAAATTCGATGGGTTCCATCTCAATGTTACCTAATTCCCTAAATACCAGGGCAACACCAAGAGCAGAAACACCATCAGACTCAGCTATGCCATGAATATGCAACCGCTTGGTGGTATCCACAGGTATGTTTTCTAACCTCAGGAGGTCAACATCAATGATACTACGGCTGGCACCCGTGTCGACCAGAGCTGTGTACTGACTCTCACCTATTTGTATCTCAGCCCTTAAGAGTGGTACAGGTGACACAGTTGCTAGGTGCACTGAATGAGAAACTCGCACCCATACATCACGACTCCGACCCTTCGTTGAGGTAGCCCCATCCAGCTCTGCCAGAAGTCTGCTTTCTGAGCAACCAGGCTCTGCCATCTCTGGATCTTCTATGTTGTCCAGGCTCACGGAGGGGTCCTCCTCATCTAGGTGACCAGTCGAATGTTGCTCCTCTTTGACAGGATGCAGGCACGAATTCAAAATTGGTTCTTCACCAGTTGGATCCAGTAGAGCCTCTTGCACCTCACTGGGTTCACTCTCTTCCCCACTAGACTCTTGCTCTCTGTGAAGGACAGCGTTGGCAGTGTGACTGGAAAACTCACACTCAAGAGACTCCCTCTCACACACAATTAGCGAGGCATTCTGTGCTGGAAGCTCTACTTTAATGCCTCGTTTTGCAGAGCTCATCAGTTTAACTGATGTGGATGAGAGCAGTTTTTACCCAGATGTGGTCCAGAGCAGATAGGACAAACCAATTCAGGGCTTGGGACAAAATCCGGAATGTAACGTGAACACTTTTCACGGGAATGGTCCATTGATCCACACAGGATACAAGCTCCTTCCTTGGTCCAGCAGTTCCCAACATTGTGCCCTGTCTTACCACACCATGCACATATGCTCTTCTTATTTTTGTAATGTTGATTTCTCTTCATCTCATCATTTGGTGAAGATGAAGGTCTAGGTTGCCATTTTTTCTTGGTACTAGGAGCTTCATGTTGAGTGGGCTCAGCTAAGTAATCGGGTCTTTGATCCCGCTCTGCAGAAGCAAACCTGCAACGTGAAGGCCCGCCCATGGCAGGATGCACGGATGACTGAAATGTTCGTGGTGCATAATGTGACACAGGAGGTTCCTGCTCAGTAGGCTCAATGAAACGAGCTTGAGATGGTGCAGCAAAATTGACAGCTCTCTGGTGCAACAAAATTTCCTGCTGAGCTGCTTTCCTTCTTTGCTCATCCTCTCTCTCAGCCAGTCTTATGATCTTGGCCCAAGTGAGCTTCCTAGAGGAGCCAATGGTTCCAATGAACTCGCTCCTCTCTTAAGTAATCAGCAAATTCTCGGGGAACAGTGTGCAGGAACTGATATCTGATCTCCCGAGTACATTCCCGATCAGCATGGGGGAAGGCCTTTTGCCCAATCTCTTGCAGACGCATGGCATACAGCTTCAGGGCCTCCCCAGGCTGCAGGTGAGCACTGCTTAGCTGTTCACGCCAATATTTAGCTCCTTTGCTCCTATGTGACTTGTACCACAGAGACAGTTCCTTAATCATTGCACTGTACTTGAGTCGACGACCTCCCAGAGCATCATGATAAGCCTTCATCTCTGGAGGGAGGAAATTGCCTAACTTTCGAGTACAGTCACGTGAACCACCCTCAAATTTCTTGTGGAAGTAGCACTCGTAAGAAGAAAAGACGCTTTGTAATGATTCCCAACCATCAAGCTGGAATATTGCTGGTTTTACCACCTCTCTGTGGTAATGACGATGTCCTTTATTTGTCTTTTTGTAATTGAACAAAGACTCATCTGATTCCGATTGAGTCTCTTCAGAATCAGTGGTGTCCAACAAACAAATCTCTTCCAACAAACAAATCTCTCTAAAACTTGGTCTGGCAGCACCCAAAGGGGAATAGGACGGCATGTTGGACATCGGCTGAGTTTTGGAATTTTCTTTCTTGGCAGAAACAGATCTCCTGTTGATCTGGGCTTGGCTCTTTCTTTGGAGGCACAGTTAATTTGTCCATGCAGATTGCAGATTGCTTGACTCTAAGCCAGTAAGGATCCTCAGTAATGGAGCTGAGAAAATCACACCAGCCACGGTAGGTCCAGGCAACAGACGAGTTTATTTCCAGCCGCTCATCAGAAAGAGAGAAAAGTGCAATGATGTGCCTCATGGTCTGCTCAATTGAAAGCTGCATCTCCACGGCAGATGACCCTCGCCAAGGTGGGATGATGAGCCTCCTTACAGCATCCATGGCAACAAGAATCTCTTCTGAGGCAGGACCAGCAAATCCACCAGAAAAGAAGTCATACCGGACTTGCGGATGAATGAACTGGACAAGGAGCGACTGGAACTTCAACAACTTCTCCATAGAAGGCAAACCAGTCTTGGATTGGCCAGGCACTCCAAATGGGTTAGGTGGGGCTGAACACTCCTTCTCCTCCTCTGACATCAACTCCTGATCCATCACCACTGACACTTGCTGTGTATTGGTTATGGTAGGAAAATGACACTGTTGTAAATTGTGATGTTGGATAACGGGTATTTGTGAAGTGCAATCATATACTCTCAACTATGTGGCAAATAGGAATCCAACCAGGAAAAAAAATGGGATCCCGGACAGGCCCCCAATAATGTAAGAGGACGGGGGACTAGGGGTACTAGCATTTACCCATCATTACACGTAACTGTTTGTGTGAACCACATAGTGAGGGAGTAATGAAACTGGTTTAGAAAAATGATAGTTTATTGTGAAACAGGTGTTGGACATGCAATGACAAGTGACAGGGCTCAGAAACAGTGAATACAAATCAGAAGCCAGCAAACGAAAAAAGCCCTGAAAACAGAGATAAAACAAAAAATTGAAATGCAGGAAAAGAAAATAAACCATACCAGTCCTTTTGGATTCCTCAAAACTAAACTTCAAAATAAAGTGAAAAGCAGAACAAATAAACCATGCTGAAAAATGAATTCATGCTAAATAAAGTAAATGCACTGACTAAAAATGAAACAAAGCAACTGAAAAAAATGGACTAGGAAATGAACATGAATGAAATCAAACTCAAATAAAATCATTCAAAAACAAATTCAAAATTGTAACTCAGGAAAAATATTATAACAGAAATCTTCTTGAAATTTAGCAGAACTGAAAAACTTAATCTCTCAACAAAAAAGAAATGAAAGAACCAATATGCCAAAAGAAAACATGCTCAACATAAAGTAAATCTTAGCCTAGAGCAACACAAAAATATATACAAGCAAGCAAACTGTACAATAAAGCAACACTTGCCAGATCAACACTTGGTTTTGAGGTGAAAAAATAGCTCTGCCAAGAAATAATTACACTAGTTCTACCATAAATCTGAGTGACTGAAAGCAAAAGAAAGACAGGGCATTAAGAAACTATTGAAACACAAAACACAGCAAAATCGAGAACACTAAACAACCAGTGAACACTTAGAAATACATTTAAACTTGTGTCTCTATATTTAATATTCAGAATCACTGGAAAAGGTAGGAGAAAACAGAATGTATTCAGATTGATGCATGCTGGATATTACAGATAAAAAAAGAAGCACATTTGGGGCCACGCCTACAACGCCCACTTTTCTGGCGGGACTCGCCCACTTTTGGGCGGAAATAACAGCTTGAATTTGGGTAAGTTAAGGTGAGCCATTTTAGGTTGATTTGTTATTTTAGGTAAGTTTATTTAACTAACCTAACACAACCTACCCTAACCTCACCCATCGTTACGTCAATACTGTATTACAGCATATTTACATGTCCGTTCCTTCATTTTTATTTATGTATGACATTCCTATTACTTCAAAGGTGAATAACTCAAAAAATAACGCATCAGCAAACCTAATGTCATTCATGTAAAACGTTTTTAAATGTGTTTCTTTAGTGATTCTTTGGAACGGAATTCTTAATTTCCATGAGCGCATTGAAGCCGATTTTGACCCAAGTAATTGAAGGTGTGTGTTCACTACCCGATGCAATGCCTGAGCTGAGACCGAAGTCATAAGACCCATGACTGGAAGTGGTATGGAGTGGAGGGACACCTGCTGGTATTCGTGCTCTGCTCACATTCTCTGCAGTTGTTGTTACCCATGCTCATTTTCATGTTGTATATATTTGCAGTTATTGTTCACTGCTGAGTGTAATTTTAGTACTGAAGTTACATACTAGATGAAATTTTCCAAAATTTTCCTGTTGAATTGTAAAAATTGTTCTTCCTCATGTAGAATTTGTTCTGAAAAACAGCAAATCTTTCATGACATAAGTCTTTGGTAAAGAATATTGTCTTGGAAATGTGTTAAATATATACTATTTTATTGTCATTGAATAAATTATAAGGTTTTTGAACAATAAATGATTCAAGAATTTTTTATGTTTCAACATGTTAGGTGTGGCGGGTAAAATGAAGTTCAATATTCAACTCAAATTAGAGTTAATTTTAGAGATCAGTTCTGAAAATAACAAACAACAAATAGATTGCTCCTTGGCTTAGTTTTCATTCAACATTTATAAAAATTGAGTTAGTGACTGCTGGTCGGTCAGCAACATTATAAAATTACCCTCAGTGACCACCGGTGGGTCAAGTTGCACCTAAAGTATTAAGGATTGAAGTCAATTTAATGATCAAGAAGGATTTTAAACAGCAGCATCAAATAGTTATTTTTCATACCATCAATCTACTCTCTTGCCGTATTATATTTAATAATATCAAATTGTAGAAGCTTTCTAGGGGAACCTTTTTTTCACCGAAGATATGTCATTAATTTTTGTCCTAAATTTAATTACCGAGTTCTACTCAACTTTTTTTGTTGTTCAGCTATAAACCATAATAGGTGAATGAAACATACAGGTAGCATGGAACTTGCTGAATTGCAGAACAAATAGAAAAGAATGCTTACAATCTAACTCTAGCTTCACAACCTTCATTTGCTGCTGACATGCATTGGCATCCTAAATGGCATTGCGTGTTG
>JACJUY010001907.1:94461-124755 GCA_014220935.1 Platorchestia sp. MABIK | reverse complement strand
GAGGTTGCTAGACTTTTCGAACTCTGCGTAGACTATTCGATGCTTGTTCGTTAGTTTTCACTGGTGAACACTGGGCTGCGCTTACCGCGCAGCTGATTATATAGACCTCGGTGCGGCCTCACTGCGGCAATCCAGCTCTCGGATTGGTCGAGGCGGAGTGGCGGCTTGTTGCCTTCTAGGCTTGTACTAATCTTACGTAGCTTTCTTTGGACGTTGCCTGACTGTTCGAGGCAGGCAGCTTATATAAGTTGGTGCGGCACCTCCGTGCCAAGCTTGTACTCTGATTGGTCTCCCAGTAGGGGCTCGCGAGGCCTGTTCGAGGTGGCGCTTTTAAGCTTGTGTGGTGGTATTCGCGAACAGTTTGTAGAGACCACCACAGAACGTCTAGGAATTTTCGAATTGATTTTTTTATAAAAAATCCTGAGAAACCCCTTTACAGAAATTTAGGCTCAAAAATGATTATCTAAAAGTTGATTGAAATGTTGTCCACGAATAAATATGAAAGCAAAGATTTCAAAAAAAGCACCAGTACTTAAAATTTCGTTTGAAATTGTAGTTAATCATTTATGAAGGACATGAGTGCGTTTACAGTTCATTTATAGAATGGAAAGCATATTAACGAAAGTTTGGTAGAGTTTTCAATTAGCTGAAGATAGTTAAAATTGTTTATAATAATTTGACAATATATTGCCTACACTCATTTCTTAGTCATCCGTACAAAATTTGCAAGAATTCCTTTCAAATTCTTTAGCCCTAAAAATTTGTGCCGTGAAGAGCAGCATTCCCTATCTAGAGGAAGATGGTTTCGTTCGTTCATGCAGTGTTTTCGTCTCTTCATTTGATACTATGAAACAGTCGACTGAAATGCCCAAACTACAAATAATTTGGTATCGTAATATATGAATAAACGCATATTCTTCATGAGCAAGCCTGTGCAAAATCTTGTCGTAAATTTTACCGCACTGTAGTTTGTGAATCAAGTGGACATGAAATTTCATAAAATTTACAACCAAAGTAAGGCATCTAAATTTCGTTCAACATGAGTTTAAACTGCATAATTCGAACTTCAACTCGCACAACTAAGAAAAAAACGTGTGACCAATCACACAAGCATATTATACAACAAATAAAAATTGACACTCAAGTACGATTCGCTGTTAGCAATCTAGTAAGCAGCCTCCAATCAAACAATGAAGCAAATCACTAAATATGTAGTCAACTAAGCAAGCATCCAAACAATTGAATAAACAAGCTGCCAAACCTATAAAGAATTAAGCAGAAGCCAAACAAACAATCAATTTTACCAGCAGCCGGACAACCACTGAATTAAGCAAGCAACCAAAAAACTAATCAATTAAGCAGCCGCCTAACAAACAATCAATTTAGCAAGCAACGAACAATCAATTCAGCACCCTAGCAACAACCGATCACACGCAAGAGCAAACAGCCCACTAAAATTATGAAACTAAACAAACTTCCGTCCAACCAAAGATGTCTACAAGCAACCAGCAACCAAATCTATTACATCCATGCAAGTGACCAACCACTAATCAAACAATCAATCATCAAACCAAGCAATTCGAAAACGTAAAGCCTAGTGAGATACAAAGGAAGCCACCTGCCAATCGAGCTCCCTTTCCATCTACTATTCTAGCATCCAATCAATCAGCAAAACAGTGTTTTTCTGCGACACATTTGATAATTTATTAATTGTGACAGTACTTTTCCCGCAAAATTTTGAATTTTAAAACTCAAATGAATTTCTAAAATCTTGCAGTCCGTGGAAAGGAGAGAGGCAGAATTTAACTGGTTTTGAATACGCATCAATTACGCTTCTGCATGATATGGAAATAAAAGCGACCAAATTCAAAAGGTAATTGATGCACATCGATTGCACTTCCTTGTGATGTGGAAATCAGATAGAAAGACCGGATAGGATCGGTTTTGGGCGCGCATCAAACGTGCTTGCTTTTGATGTGGAGATGAGAGAACAAATCCAACAGACGTAAAAAGCGGATCAATTGCGCTTGCGAATGATGACTTTGAAAGGCTTGGGAATGATGATGATCCGCTCGGAGGGATCGCGTTCAGTGGACAGAGCGGCTCCTTCTGGTGCCTCGAAGCTGAAGTTGTGCACCAGCGCCCCACCGAGGATGAACATCGTCTGACGAGCCAAGGTCTCCCCCGGGCATACGCGACGACCTGCATTTACACGCTTTCAAAAGAGGTTCGAAAAAGACATTCAAAATATGCAGTCCCAAACGACATTCTAATGATCCTTCTGTAGTCATTTAAATCGAGTTGGGAAAAATGACACACACGAATGTTGATTAGCTTAGTTGTATCCCAACTCAAATACGTGATGCTTTAAATTCAAAGTGGCATTATCAAATTTTTAGATGTGCTGGTTGGAACGTCTCCAAAGTTTGCATTACTTTGTTCGAATTCTGTTTAAGATTTCAATATATCGCTTGAAAGTTCACTTAGAATTATTCTTTTGTTTATTTCTAGCAAGAACCGGACAAACTAAGTCATGGATGAAACATGAAAATTCCTTTTTCGGTTGAAGCATAACTCTCAACTAATAGCAGATCCCGCGAGAATACTGAAAGTGTTGCATCTGTTCTCATAGTAATTAGGTAGTGAATTCTATTTTCAGATCACCCAATGAAAAAATATAGATGAGACTTGCTGTAACTGATACTAGGACCACCATGCCACATTTTATGGTGGTTTCATTTCATTTTGGTCCCAAAACCCTCAGTTCGACAAAAATTATATTTTTTATTAGGTTCAATAAAATGAAATTTATAGTTTCAACTTTTCTTAGAGGCTGAAACATGAAGAGTCCATACCTCTCCTAAAACATGAGTAATTTTCGCATCTTACGCTTTTAAAAGCCAGCCCAACAAGTAAACTAAGGCCCCTCAACATTTGTGTTGTGGGAAGCAACGAATGAAATGTGCGCTGATTTACAGCCCACAAGACAAAAACATTTTAACAGCTTATAGAAAAATTAATGTCTTAACGAAGCAGGGTATGCCATCTCAGAGATCAATTTTCGATATGATATACTACTTAACGAATACTCGACTGAATTGCATTAGTAGTCGCACCGATTGAGAACGGCAGAAATCCTTCTTTCTTGGAGCAGAATTTGCCTTCCGCGTCAAGGAAATGTTGTGGGTAGAAGTCGTTGGGTCTCTCCCAGTGTGCCGGGTCTGTGTGACAGCTACCAGCGTGGCCCAGGAGCGCAGTGCCCTGTTGAGGTTGAGATTTCAGAATTCAAATGAATTTAATGAATTTAAATCTAGAGTTGCTGCACAAGTTTCACTGCTAGAGACAACAATCACGCACAGGTGCTATAACGGAAATGAAGTTAGGAATAGTCATCACTGTCATCAATCGTTACGCACAAGCACTAACATGTTCATTTTAACACAATAAGATCACGTTTCTCTTGCTCCAGCAACCAAAACATCGAGTTCTCATTCCTATAGTAGGAAAGTAGTTCCTATCCGCTCCCGAAATCACCAACAAATTTCAGTAAAATTCTCAATTGCAATTGTAGTGAAACTAGCGTGCTAATCGTCTCACCACTAGGAAGCCGAAACTGCCATGATGCTGGCCAGGCAAGAGATAGCTATTCAGGCTACCACAGCTAAGCCTAGAGACACTCGGGTAAGGTGCGGTACGGACAAGTAACAACAAATATATTTAAAACACGGTAAGCATGACAGACGGAACACGTATCAGCTCAGGGTGTGTCTTGCGGGAGCCGTCTCTCTTTGTGAGATCGTAAATTCCCCGCCGACTACAAATACCGCACAATTCAAGAGACACCTAAGGTACAATAGTGAAAGAGGGCGCAGGATTCCCCAAGCACGGTATAGGGACTTACACAAGCATCAGGCAAGAAGCTTTATTTGCCTGCTTGCATCCAAGTACACTGCATGAAGGTCCTAACGCAACTGACCAACTCCGTTCGTGCAGCCGCTAACTTTGGCTTCCGAGTGGCTTAAGCCAGCCGGTTGCAAGATGGAGCTCTGTGTACATTACAGCACTACCCCAGACTACATATGGACAATAACAACACGTAGTGAATAATTTCACTACACAGTGAAAATACTCTCATTATTTTCAGTTAACTCAAAGACAACAATGAAATAACTTTCAATGATAAAATTTCAATCGACAAAATACTTTTATTTTCTGTCAACTCAAAGAGCCAAGAGTGAAAAACTTTTTTGAACAGCGTTTCCATCGACAAAACCCACATGACACACCCACGTCAATCATGACACACCTCTGGCAGACTTGACACACTTCCGGCAGACTTGACACACCTCCGGCAGATTTGACACACCTCCGGCAGACTTGACACACCTTCGGCAGACTTGAAACACCTCCGGCAAGTATGACACACCTCCGGCAAGCATGACATACCTCCGGCAAGCGTGACATACCTCCGGCAAGTATAAAACAACTCCGGCAGGTATGACACACCTCCAGCAAGCATGACACACCTCCGGCAAGGATAAAACAACTCCGGCAAGTATGACACACCTCCGGCAGGTATAAAACAACTCCGGCAAGCATGACACGCCTCCAGCAAGCATGACACACCTCCGGCAAGGATAAAACAACTCCGGCAAGTATGACACACCTCAAGCCAGTATGACACACCTCCGGCAAGTATGGCACACTTACGGTAAGCTTGACACACTTGCGACAAGCTTGACACACTTACGGAAAGCTTGACACACTTACGGCAAGCTTGACACCTCCGGCAAGCATGACTGAGGTAAGGCTAGCATGATACACCTAAGGCTAGCTTGACACACCTTCGGTACATGGAAGCCGTTGACCTCCATGTCTTTGGTGACCAGATGAGGGGCCAGCAGCGGCGTCACCGACGCCACTCGCTCCACCTCATGCAAAACAGCGTCCGTGAAGTTAAGTCTGGAGTCAAAACCAATAGTAAATGTAGCACCACTACTAGATGTGTGGTAACTGCGAAAGCGTGGCTACCATGGAAACGTGGTAACAGTGAAAGTGTGGAAACTGTCAAAGTGTGGAAACTGTCAAAGAGTGGAAACTGTCAAAGAGTGGAAACTGTCAAAGTGTGGAAACTGTCAAAGTGTGGAAACTGTCAAAGAGTGGAAACTGTCAAAGAGTGGAAACTGTCAAAGAGTGGAAACTGTCAAAGAGTGGAAACTGTCAAAGAGTGGAAACTGTCAAAGAGTGGAAACTGTCACAGTGTGGAAACTGTCAAAGAGTGGAAACTGTCAAAGAGTGGAAACTGTCAAAGAGTGGAAACTGTCAAAGAGTGGAAACTGTCAAAGAGTGGAAACTGTCAAAGAGTGGAAACTGTCAAAGAGTGGAAACTGTCAAAGAGTGCAAATTGTCAAAGAGTGGAAACTGTCAAAGAGTGGAAAATGTCAAAGTGTGGTAACTGAGAAAGTGTGGTAACTGAGAATGTGTAGTTACTGAGAAAGTGTGGTAACTGAGAAAGTGTGGTAACTGAGAATGTGTAGTAACTGAGAAAGTGTGGTAACTGAGAAAGTGTGGTAACTGAAAAAGTGTAGCAACTGAGAAAGTGTGGTAACTGAAAAAATGTAGCAACTGAGAAAGTGTGGTAACTGAGATAGTGTGGTAACTGAGAATGTGTAGTAACTGAGAAAGTGTGGTAACTGAGAAAGTGTGGTAACTGAGAATGTGTAGTAACTGAGAAAGTGTGGTAACTGAGAAAGTGCTGCATAGGTATACGGTATGCGGTGTGCACGATGAAGCAAGCTGTTAAAACTGTATCCTTTATAAACACAGCTGAAATAGTTCTTGGCGAGACCAGTGAACGTAGGCTTCCTGTAAACAGAAGTAATGAGTTTTGAATTTGACTTTTTTATGAGGACGTATAAGAAAGGGATGTGACCATTTTGCTCTACTTCCTTTGTAAATTTAATATTAGGATGAGATGCGTTAATATACTGAAAAAAACTATTGGCTGCCATTGGCAAGGATATAAAAAATCGTGTATTTACAGATTGCTTCATCATGCATACCGCATATCCAGCACGTATGAGTTATTTCATCTTGCAATGGAGAACATCGTAAAAACTGATTAACAACAAACATCCGAAATCACTTTTTCAGAATTGTGTTAGAAAATTTTTAGACCGTAAAATTTGCCTCTCTCCTACAACTTTGAGCATCCCAAAGCAGATTTTGTACGCCGAGTTACCATTCATGGGTTATTTGAACGCAGAGCTGAAGAGGGAGGTAGTGTCTTTGGTTAGTAGGTTTTTATAACGGTCGACGTCAGAGTGTTTTACAAAATACTTTTAAGATTGCATCCCTTTTTTATCAGAAAAGAACGGTTGGATGAGTGCCTGTGGAGTGGCTGTGTCTATTTTCATAAGTGTGACTGCTGCATGCAGTCTTACGTTGGTAGTACCAACTCCAACAATAATTCATAAGACATGGCCAACGCGCAGCAATGTCGCACAGAACCGGTCGTGCACTAACCCTTCTACCCCTATCAGCAATTAGAGATCGCTGTGAGAATTTAAACCATTCATTCAAAAATACTAATTTTTCAACTTTATACCGAGCTAACAGTGAGCATGACTTTAGTCCCTTTTCATATTCACTCATAAACCTAACCTCAACAAAGACATTAGTGCCGTAAAGTTATCAATTGTCCCCACCTACTGACGTAATTCTGTGTGTGTGTATGTGTGTGTGTGTGTGTGTAACCATAGTGTGTGTGTTCACTGAGTGTATCTGGATTAGCGTGTACATGTGTGCTTGGGGGAATTCTGAGTATGCAACTGTTTGTGTATGAATGAATACAAATTAGAAGCGGGATTAATATTTGGTAAATAAAAATAAGAAACATAACCACTTTTACAATACGAATTATCGAGAACCAGTAATCTAAATCCATCTCCCGATTCCCTCTAGTTCGTAAAATTGCGGTATAAATTTACGTTGTACACCCACTTTTCCCTGAGCACTGGAAAATTATTTCAATACATAAACACATTTTCTGTCAAAGTAAAACCCATGTACATAGAACTGTGGACTGCAAAAAGTTGCAAAACCCAATTTTGCTGAAAGTGTCTCCGGTTTTTGAAGATTGTCCAGTTTTTTTCAAACGTGAATAGAGCTACATATATTTCACGATTATTACTTCATTTTCTGCATCAACAATTAGAAAAACACAGAGTAACTCCACGTCATCTACTTTTTCAATCGTGCACGTAGTGCGTTTGTTCTTGAAGTTGGATCATCTGCATCGCTGCATACAAATAAAGGCAATATATAGAAAATGGAGGTGAGTTGAACAAAACGAAGACAAATTATAGAAAACAAAGGCAAGTTATAGAAAACGAAGATAAGTTATAGAAAATGAAGGCAAGGTATAAAGAACGAAGGCGAATTGTATGAAAGAAATGCACGTTGTTCAAAACGAAAACCAGCTGTACAAAACAAAGGCAAGTTATAGAAAACGAAGAAAGTAACGCAAAACGAAGGCAAGTAGTACAAGAGAAAGGCAGATCGCAGAAAACTAAAACAAGTAATAGCAAACGAAGACAACTTGTGTGAAACGAAGGCGAGGGATAGAAAACGAATGCAATTTATAATAAACGAAGGCGAGTTGAAAAAGAAGCTTTCAAAAAAATGTTTTTCATTTTCGTAGAATTGAATCTCGGTTCATCTTTCCCTCATTTCTTGTTTCTCTGATAATTGTTTTTTTATAGCAGCACTTTAGGAAAAGGGTAATCTTTCGCAATCTTAGAATTGGCAGCATGAGGAATTGGAATTCAAAATTCCACTTCAAAAGGTACACAACCAGTTGACATGAGACCTGATTAACAAACAACTTGACGACAACGTTTGATTAAGACTGTCAAAAAATTCTGCGGTAGCACTATTAGTTCAGTGTTTTGAGAAACGGGAAATTAATGATTTGTTGAATAACATACACACTTATACTCTCCTCTTCTTTTCCATGAATACGCCTTCAGTTTTTTTAAGTGTTACCTAAATTCTGCCATGCGTTCAACAATAGCCGAGTGGTGGAAACGATAGAAAATTGAACTGATACGATAACTCGATACGATAGCGGTTAACTCGATACGATAGCAGATAACTCGGTACGATACGATACGACAGCGAATAACTTGATATGATACGATGACTCAATACGATACGATACCGGTTAATTGAAACTCTAGAATACAGGTTCTTTTACCTCGGGCGGTCATCCAGGCCTGGTAACATATGTCTCGGGACGACGCTATCGATTTCCTCTTGAACTTTCTTCTGAATCTCTGGATACTTCGTCATGTAGAGGATGAACCAGCGCAGCGTGATGGAGGTCGTCTCAGAACCTGCAGAGAAAATATCCCCCACGCTGATGGCGAGGTTCTCCTCTGGTGAAGAAAAGACTAGATTGGATGTTTGTTTAGTTTCCCCAACTGCAACAAAGACGCTCCAAAGAGAGAAAGGATGAAGGCACTGTTCAGCATGGAGATCAGAGAAAGCGGAGATGAGGAAGAAAAAATTCAAGTCTCATCACTTTGCATCGCGTTGTGTTATGGAAGATTATGCCAAAAAAATAAAGTCAACATTTTCATCGAGTGTTTTCAATTAGTGTACGTAAGTATAAGGGTTCGGAATCCCATTTCCGTAACAAGTCGTCGCAAAGAAAAAGTTTAATTAAAATTGGAATACGATTCAAGTTCGAAAGTAAAGTCATGCAAAATACAATATATTTTAAAATGTTACCAATACCGAGAAACTGCAAAAGAGTGCGATCCATTTTCTGACTTCATAGCTAGGTTAAATAAAATAATTTTTTGTTCCATCTTGAGGTTGTGCGTAAAAATGCATCGTAGCGTTTATTCAACTTTGTCAGTTTATTCCTCAGAACGGTTAGAGTTACGTAAAACTATTCTAGACCATATTAGATTAGTTTCGTTTGCTTAAGCCCTTCACGACTGCATTTTTGTACTCATATTACTGTTGTTACAACCATCAACCGACTGGCACTTACATAAGGTTGTCACCGATATCATAATGAAGGAAGGACAACTACTCAGCACTAAACTTCAGAGAACTCATTAGGGCTCCAATTCAACAAGAAACGCTAGTGGCCTAATTTGGCTTTGAAGATGGATGGTCCTCCCCTTGAATTCAGTCTCTAATTTTATAACAGAAAGAGATTGAAAAATCTTGACGAAGAAAAACCAGTCAAACACAGAAGTGTATTTACTGCAGCTTAAATTATTATATATATTTAAATAGAATTTTTGCAACTTACGAAAGATATCATAGAAATCTTCCATAGAGGAAATCATTTTCCTCATAGAGGGAATAAATAGAGGAAATAATTCATTTACGATGAGGTTGTTTCAAAGGTCTGGTAAAGATCTTAGTAGAATTAGCAAATTCTGGTTCCGAAAAGGGCGAGGAAACTGCATTCCAACCATGCTCAGACAATGACCATATCGTATACGTTTTGCGTCATCTATCTGGCCCAGTGTTACGTACAAGCTGATTTTGACACCACTTTTCGAGCACTACATCCGGTAAGGGCCTAAAATATCACATATTTCCCCGATCAGTAAGGTTAAAATGAGAAAAAAAGAAAAAGAAAATTCAATTCCTGTATGAAAGTTTGATTGTCTGACTCAAAAGATGTTTTCACACGCGGACTAAATTTTACACTAATTGTTATTGATGTTCTCCGCATAGGATCCCTAAAGTTGGCCATGTCACTCGATTTGATAGCCTCATTCATTCCTGGTGAGCGGCTGTAATCGCACACCTACAAAAATTATAAGGCTTTGAAGAGATTTTCCTACGATATTTTTTTATTCGAGTTTTAAATGAAATAGAGGTGTATTCACCTTCAATTAAAATTTCACTGGTAACATTCACTAGCAACATTCACTTGTAATAATTAGAAACCAAATTACCAGAGAAAATATCGCTGCCAATGTTCCTCTCCTGCTGCATCTCGATGAGGAAAGAGTCGATGTAGTCTCGTGGCTGGTCTGGGTCCAGGGTCTCCTTGTGCTCGGCAACGCATTTCTGAAAGTTCATGTTCTGAATTACTGAATCAACTTAAAAGCTATGTAGATACTTTGATCACCATTGAAATTACCCCTGAATATTTCGACGAGCGTGAGAACTTGCTAGACTTGACCAAACTTACGTACAACAAGGAGAACGACCAAAACAGATGATCAGAGACTCGGAATTCAAATTTGGCGGAAAAGAGGGGTCTCCGAACACGGGTAGAAAGAACAAAGTAGAAAACCAAGAAAGCTTAGTGCATCGTTCGATGAGCATAGACCACGGTAGAAGAAACAAGGTAGCGTCAAATCTGTCTTATTTTCGTATACCGGTCACAATGGTGACGTCATGGCATCGAACCAATAGCAGCGCTCAGATTACATCTGACAACACTAATGGCCAAACGACGTCACAATGGGGACGACTGCCTCTACCATCACGGGAGAGGCAGTAGAGGCAACAAGGTAGGGTCATTTCAGTGGGGGAAAATACACCACCTCCTTTCGGTTAGTCAATAGAATGGCTCCATTTCAAACAAACTTTATGACTTCACAATTGCGATATGTCGTTAGGCCAATAGTGGTGCCAGATTTTGGGCTAGCAGTGTTGCCAGATGCAATATGAGCACAGCTTTTGGTTTGTTGCCATGACATTGCCACATAGTCGACGAAAACAAGACTGGTTTGACCCTACCTTGTTTCTTCTGCCGTGAACGCCATTCAGTGTTTGAAATGAAGCCTTTCTGTTAGCTAGCCGAAAGAAAGGAAGTGTGTAACCCTGAATAGAATGCAACCCTCAACCTGAATATAGAGTTGAGGTTTCCATCAGTAGATAAGATACGATGGAATTAGATTTATTTCTTGTCATCCTGATTCAGCAATGCTGAGTTCAATGGAAGAATAAAGCTGTTACTGAAAGTTTGTGTAAGTTTAGGAAGACGGAGTCAGATCCTTATATTAAGAACGTCTTAGCCGGAAAACAAAGTTAAGTTTAGCATTCTCACAAGTGAAATACCGATAAGTTTTGATTTGAAATAGTTATTCTGCATATAATGTGAAAGTGAATAGTTGTGTTAAAAATAATCTAGCTGACAATTTCCAAAAAAAAATAATTAGCATAGGAAACTATTCGTCTGAAGCGCACTGTGTTATCTCTAGATATTTTGTATGTATCATTTCCCGTAGACAAGGGATTTTTTAGGACTTTTCATTCGTTGGTCTACAAATTATTAATAAAATCAGGTACTTCAAACAGAGCTTTCTTGCCGAGACGCTATATACAAACCATTAACTTATCAGTCGGATACATTTTTCATTAAAATGTATCCAGTAGTAGAAATCTCCAAACTTAAATGAAGAGAAAAATTCTGACGTGCTGTTTTTAATTTCAAGTACTTTTTAAATCAAACTTCTACTTCGATACTCACAGAAAAAAATCAAAATTTACTTACAGAACGGAAAACATTGGAGTCAAACTTAATAATTTTTTGGCGTTTGACCATGTCATTCTTCTGCGAACGTATTCATCCACTGAAATTAGGCTTCCGAAAGTTTTGCTTATTCTCGCTGAAAATATTTGGCAGGGGACAGTGAGTTTTCAAATACATTATTCATTGCCAAATAACCATTTCAAATGTTCTTCGTACAATTTTTTTCATGGTATGCTTCATTTTGGTTAGCTGAAATCAATGAAAATTTTTTTATCATGACACACTCACCCTCATGTAATCCATGAACTGCTGGCAGTGATCCATGTACCTCTTCACGCCCAACTTTTCCATGACAAACATGGGCGTGATGGGCACCAAGTAAGGGAACGTATCGAACAGAGCAACATTGCCCTGGAAATCGTGGAAAATTTGCAGCACCAACTTTTGAAACTCCAAAACTTTCTCGTCATCAAGGTCGTACCTCTTATCTGTAAGTAATTATCGTCACTTGTATTATTTGAAGGTATTTCTTGTTTTTCATTTGCATCATTTGATATCATTTTCGTTATTTGTTTTATAATGGCTGAAAGAGAATTCAAGTTCAGAGTGAGCTTCTGAATCGTTCGCTTGTTTCATAAATTTCACAGCAAAAATATACGAAATGAATTTTACCATTTCTATCCATCTCGGATTTTAAAGTAATGAATATGTCAGAGAAATTTGCCATATATTAAGTCTTTTATCAGTTTTAGAAATAAATTATGATAGTATTCCAATTCCATAAGATGATTAGAAAGAAACTTTTATCTTTTTCACTGTCATTGTTCTATCTACCATGCATAAGAATCTACAGTACTGTGGGTTGCTACTTTTTCTGACAAGCTAATGAAATCTTCACAGTTTCGTTTTTTCTTTGCTCGCCCGCAACAGAAATAATAATTCAGCTGGCCATCAAAACGCAGAAACACGTAGCAAAAAGCTTTAAAGCATAACCTGTTAAAATACAAGACGAATCAGTACAATTCTGACAACTTATCCTTACTTCAAGAAAATAAACAGTAGCCCTGCTTTGCCTGACACGGACATTTAACTCATACCTGCGGTTATTTTCCATATAATGTTGAGAATGGCGATGCTAAGCGAGCCTGGAACATTTGTGGGCTTGTCCGTGTGTTTGGCGAAGTTCTCGACGAGGCTCTGGGCCTCGAAGGCCATGCTGGACTCCAGCGACGTGCGGCCCATGCCCATGTCGCGCAGATGGCGGATTGTGAAGCGGCGGCCCACGTGCCACTTCTCGCCGTTCACGTTGAAGAGTCCTCAAAAAAATAGTGAATCAATATTCCAGCGTATTCCATTCAGAAGCCTATAGTTCTCTGATAACTTCCAAATAGATATTAGCACATCTAAACTAGCAGATTGTAGCATATCGGTCTCGTATACTTCACAAATTCAGAGATAAAAACATAAATATACTAAAATATGAACCTTGCCCCTTCTCAAAATTTTTTTACTTCCAAATAAGCTGTCATCGAAGCCACGTAGCAATTTGGCTCTCAGTGCTAATACTGTTGAGTGTTGGGTAATAAATTTTATCACGTGCTTCAACAGTAATGTTACAATGTTCATTAGTGAGCATTTTCCTGGGCAAAAAGTTGATAATAACGATGTGTATTTAAAGTGTTGTTTCTCCTCATATGGTCTTGTTTAGAATATGAATGAAATTGACCTACCCGTTAATTATAAAAATGACCATTTGTGTAAACAAATTTTACCAATTTTCGCGATTACCAAGGGAAAAATTGAATCTCTAAGGGAGAAAATGGGGTTATTTTGGAAAAAATAGTGGCATTTAGGGAAAAAGTTGGTCCCTAGGGAGAAAAAGGGTCACTTAGGTAGAAGGAAAAGTTACCATGTTCATTATAATTAGAGAAAATCATCGAGCTGTACAAATCAGGCCGGTCGTTGGCGTCGGCGTGGTTGAAGACTTTCTTGATCGTCTGAAAGTCGCACATGACGACGAAAGTTCGAGCCCCGATTTTCCATCTGAATGAACAGGAACCGTCAAAAAAAAACTCAGAAGAATTGAAAATAACATCTCTAAAATGTACAATCAGGTTTATATACCTTGATCGTTCTACAACGAAATTTGATCAGTAAGAATAACTACATTATTATTGTCAATAAAATAATTGAGGTTATCAATTAACTACGTATGTTAATTTTTTAATAATATTGAAACATAAAAATGAAGCATTCCTTAGTCATGGGTTTGTTCAGGACACGCAAAATTTTTCGAATTTTCTACTTAATAGAAAGAGGTAAACTCGCGTGAAAATGTCACTGCGTTTTTTGGAAAAATCTTTGATGGTTTCATTCATTGGTTGATCAGACAGAGGCATCTAAGGCCGCCGTCACACGGCGACCAAATGGTCACGTTTCGTCATAATCATCTACAGTCAGCGGCACTTGTCGGTCTGTCCTGGCCCAAGAAACAATCAGAATTCAGCCTTAATTTGACCCAACTGGTCCCAAACTAAGGCTGAAATCTGACGGTTTCGTGGTGCTAGACAGACCGAGTAGTACCGCTGACTGTAGATGATTTTGACGAAACGTTACCATTTGGTCGCCGTGTGACGGCGGCCTAAGACTTACTACAGTTTCAAAGATGAAAGCCTACATTCAGGCACTACATGAAGTATAGAAAATACACTTGAAAATGTTTAAAATACATTTGCACTCTCAATAAAGAAAGCGTTCATTTTTTACTGAGTAAAAAGGTCGGAAAACTCACGTGAAAATGTCACCGTGTTTTTTGCGCAGATCTTTGATGGTCTCATCCATTTGCTGGTCGGACGGGGGCATCTGGCCTATGATTGGCCAGCCCCACTCGCCTTTGAGAGGAAAAATATTGTTGACAGAATCATGCAGTAACTACGCGAAATATGGAGATTTAGAATCACGCACATAATGAAAGAGAATGCTGGTGTTTTTAAATCTTCAATAGGAAATTCAAATGTTATGATACACGTTAAGCAGGTAATATATTTAAATATATATATCTGTATGCCAGCAGAAAAGCGCGCGAAATAACAGCCGAGCGCGGCTGCGGAGCGAGAGAGGGAAATAGGGAGTGCCTTACCTCAGGAGAAGGGGGGAGTGCGTAGGGGCTAGGAGCTGTATTGAAATCTAGTGCGTAAAACTGCATACATAGTAAGACGAGGACTAAACAGATGAGTAGCATAAAAAATAGAGGGTGAAATTTCATTCATTACGATTAAGGGAACAAGGGACTTTGGGGTTCTAAAAAGTTTTTGAGAGGGCTGTGTGTCGTAATACTAGATCGAAGTGAGGGACACGTCAGCACAAAGGGGTGACGCTCAAGAACGAGCCAATGGGAGAAGCGGTAATTTCGCGGGGCCCCCTCACAACCACCGTGCGCGTCAGGCATGGGTTGACCTATTTAAGGAGAGCGAGGGATGAGCCGGTTTTATTTCAGCATTTGCCTGGTTCCGTGTGAGATGTAGGGCCCAGAGAGCTGCAGAGGGGAGGTAAGTAAGTCTTTGTGGGTTTGGAAGGGATAGAATTTAATTAATCTGAATATTCATTTTGTTCTCAAGCAATGTGTTTGATTTTTTTTTAATATGGGTCAGTCAGCAATCTTTGAGATTATATTCAATTGTTGTTCTCAAGCGGGGCGCTGTGATTTGATTTTCGAATATCCAATCAATCAGAATGCCAATTCATCCTTTGTATTGTGTTCTTTGTGTTTTTTATTCAAGTGCTGTTCACAAACAAGGCATTTTGATTTTCTTTTTAATCTGGGGTAAAATGGGGTTATTTCTCATATGGAATTCATGTTAAAGGTCAAGTAGAGCATTCACGCCAGTTTGTCGGTCATGTAGATCATTCTAATGCTAAACTTCTGAAGCAATATGACCTTGTGTTTTCCATTATGCATTCAGATAAAAATAATTATGTTCGGTAGGAATCTAGTGGGGAATCTCGTGAAAATTTAAGGGGTTTATTAACCACCAATCACAGGGAATGAAGGCTTAAGGGGACAAAGTACTTTATATGCTCCTTGTTCTCAGGGTTTGGGTGGCTCAACGAACTGCAGCTTAAGACTGCATCACACGGGTTGATGCAAGATGACGCGAGCAGGAGTGAGCGTCAAGAGAATCCCTGTGCGCAAATGGGGAATCGGCAGGCGATCTACGTACAGGAAAGTTGCAAACTATGAAGTGCAGGCGCGCTTGGTATTGCTTATTAGCGGCGAGAAACGAGCGGTTCAGGCACCGAGTTTGGAGCTATCTTGCAAAACGCTAAACATTTGGAGAAGGTAAAGTGCATTTACCCGCTGGTGTGCTTTCGGCATTTGTAGGTAATACTATAGTCTATTCCTGTGCCCATAGCTGGTTATCCGCAGCGCAGAAGCTTGAATTCGCGTCAGTGTGATTTTTTTTATCGCATTCTGTGTTCCGGTTTGTTCCAATAGTTGTTTGTCATCAATGTGATTCACGTGTTCATTAACAGACTTGAATAAATTAATACTGAAATGTGTAATTAATCGTTTTTATTTTCCCGTGTTGACCTGAGGTACTGAAGTGGGTGAGCAGATCAGTGGCTACTATGTCTCTATTTTTCAACCTGTTCTATCATTCCTTCTTCTGTGTTTCTTCCGCTCTGAATTTTCCGTTTCCTCTCTTACTATGAGATTGAGATCCCTCACTACGGATACGGGAGGGGGGGGGGGATGCGCCAGCGCTCCCCCTCCGTTTCGTGACACCAACTTTTCTGCAAAATGAATCACCTCCTTAATATAGAAATTATTGAATAAATGGAGTTAATTATTTAATTTTGTTAATGGAAAATAATTCTACATTCATTATTACAAAGCGTGGCTCATGGCTGTCATAATAAAAAACAAAAAAAAAAGAATTTTAATATAAAAAGTTAATGCAAAGTTCCATTTACTGAATTATCGTAATAAAATTAATCATAAACAGAAATCGTAGTGTCGCAGTGGCGCTCAAGGTTAGTAACTACTTTTTTTTTCTTGACGAAATCTTCATTTTAAGCTTTTTCTAATGAAAATGTCATTAAAAAGCACTCTGCTCCTGGCAACCCCGCAAACTAAGTCAAATTTTATACGAAAGGAACAGAAAACTTCATGTTAAACGACTCAGGAAAACTTTCGAAAAAAAGCAGCATTTCAACTCATGAAAAAAAGCAGCATTTCAACTCATGAAAAAGAGCATGCATTTCAACTCTTGAAAAAGAGCAGCATTTCAACTCTTGAAAAAGAGCAGCATTTCAACTCTTGAAAAAGAGCAGCATTTCAACTCTTGAAAAAGAGCAGCATTTCAACTCATGAAAAGAGCAGCATTTCAACTCATGAAAAAAAGAGCAGCATTTCAACTCATGAAAAGAGCAGCATTTCAACTCATGAAAAAAATAGCAGCATATCAACTCATGAAAAGAGCAGCATATCAAGTCTGGAAAAAGAGCAGCATTTCAACTCTTGAGAAAGAGCAGCATTTGAATTCTTGGAAAAGAGCAGCATTTCAACTCTGGAAACAGAGCAGTATTTCAACTCATGAAAAAAGATCAGCATTTCAACTCATAAAAAAAAACGGTATTTCAACTCTTAAAAATGAGCAGCGTAGCAATCCAGGTACTTTAGTGTATACAAGCGATGTTTGCATATAGAATATGACGACATTTCTTTGGATTACGTAAACATCATATGCAGAGTGGTTAACTGTTCAGGTATTAAATGTATTAGCAGTATAACTGACAACATATTCCACTAACACTTCAGAGTTGGCGTATTCTTTAGCACCTTGACTGCAACGTCAGCCGCCGGTAGTACACGGAGAGGATTTTCACAATGCTGCTGACCGACCAGTAGTCACAAACTCAATAACTTTTAAAACACTTAATCAAAACTAAATGAAAGCACGATCCAGCCAATGTTTGCTATTTTCAACATCGCTATCAACAATTGACTTTTAATTTGAGTTGAATGTTGAACTTCAGTTTTACCTGCCGCAGTCAAAATGTAAACTGATTTGGCAACTCACCAGGGGGCATTGAATCTCTTTTCTTCTTCGAGAGGAGCGCCCATGTCGCCAAGAGGATGATGAAGAGCGCTGCGACGACGGGCAACATTCTGTTGGAGAAATGAAATAAGTGAATTGCATGGGAGTCTTAAAAACAGACGCTCCAAGCCCGTTTAAACGTTCACCGCGTTTCCGTGGTTGTTTACCGCTGGTTTGCCTAGATTGTAAGGAGCAGAATTAGGAAATTCACTTTTCTGCTCGAATACATTTTATCTTTCCTAAGAAACACCAAAATGCTATTGCACGATAACTGTTCGCATCGCATGATGATAGTTATTTTTTTAAAAGATCTCTGAACAGATTAAATGGGATAAATTTATACCGGTACGCGAATGAACAATTTACGGAATGGTACACATATGGCCCTGTACGCGGGGAACGTGTTAAATTGCAATGTGTCGAGTCGAGGCTAGTTCTTAGCCGAAAGTCTCCTACAAAATTGTAAAAAAACACGTCAATCAAAAATTTGTCTCCAATTTTCTTTCAAGAGCTAAAGAACGTGCTGAAAGAATTAGTGGTTATAGAAAATGTAAAGAATATAAGGCACAAATTCACCACATTAGAACAAAATAGATTTAATTTGAATCAATCAGAAGAAAATGGCAAAAGAAACGAGCCTAACGGCCCATTCTCGGATTGTCCCCAAGTCCGGCGCCATCAGACAGAGTCACGCACAGGAACCAATGAAACACACATATAATATCCAGTTGCGCCAGTACAGTCATGTTGACGCAATATTCCCCCACGAATATTATCATTTCTTAATTTAAGAATATGCCGAAAACAAAGTAAATTGGGTTATAAATTAAATTAAACTTCTCCATTCCACTCCATTTACAGCATCGGGTGTTTCTTTTTTGTCTAATTTGCATTTGACAACTTTAATAAATCAAGACAAAGCTAGTCGTTTCTTCAATTTGAAAAATGTGCGTAAAAAGATTTTAAATAATTGTTTTTAACAATTTTCGGTATAGAAAAATTACTCTGAACGTAGTCGTTCGTCGATAGTCCTACCAGAATGAAATGACCGTTTGGGGGTGGGGCATGAAACGTCATCCACGTGCCAAATTGCCACTAGGGGTACATTTTCTTCAATATAAATGGTACTAAAGGCCAACTAATATATAACTTGTTTTGTTTCAGGCAGGAAAAAATAACGATACCAAGAACATGTATTTGGTATCATCAAATAATTAACTCAAAGTACCCTGCCTCACTTACATCAAAACAATGGGAGATTAAAAGCTGGAGTAACGTTGCCAGAAATTAATTCAATTCTTAATTTGTGTTAAAATATCAACTATTACTCAAAATTTTTATTGCAATTACTATTAGTGTTGAATTTTGCGTCGTATTATTTAAAACTAGTGCTCCAATTCAATAATATTCAATAATATTACGTTCCCTCAAAACTACTATAATTAATCTAGGCTTTACCATATTTGCCTTGACTAGAATTGATTAGTCTTAAAACAGCTAATCCTTGAAATTACGAAAGCCGCTCTCGAGCCCTGCTTTATTTTCTGCTGATTTCTCGAAAATCTCACTTTAAGGATAAATAGGTAAACCAACGTAGGCTTATCGTCGGTAGGTCAACGTAGTTCTACGTTGGTTTTCCTTATAATATTTCCTAGGGTTAGTTGGATTTTGATATTTTATAAGCTTTATATTTCTTATGGTATTTTGTGGATGACACCTCATCGCACTTAGAGAGGTAACATGCCCCCACCTGGACGCGAAGTTAATTTATTCTAACCTAACACATCCCGCGGAATGCCCCTTCAGTTCGGCCTCTGAGCTGTCGAACTTGATGCCTTCAAAAATATCATTCGTCAGCCAAGAAAAAGCTTCATTTGAGTGCTGCTATATCAAGAGGTCTGTATACCACTTTACAGCTTGAGACCTATTTCTATCTAGTACTATAGGATGAATACTATCGCTGCATTTTCAACCCCTAATGGGTATTAATTACTTCCATTCATTAAATCTAGCGAAAAATATTTAATTTCTACATCTCAAACTGCACCTGGAAAGGCGATATATGGCGGTAGACCTCACGCTATAGTAGCACCTCAATTTGACTATTTTGACTCGTAAATAAAAGAAGACAATCTGGCACCCTTGAATCAGATGGTTGCGCACATGCCGCGTCAAGGACGCAGTCCTCCACTATCAGCTATCAAGGAGCAGCCAGTCGTGACATAGTCGCTGCAGAGCACCTGCGTAGTGTGCAGGTAAGAGATGAATTCTCGCACTGGGAAGTTCCTTCTCAGGGGATACAACTATTAAATCCATTTGAATTATCACTCCCAGGTGGGAAGATGTGAGGTCCTGAGCTGTTGAAATATCATAGGTTTGTCCTGTTCTTCAGTTCTTCCTGTCTTTTTCTGTTGTCCTGTTCTTCAGTGCCTATTCCTTTTTTTCAATTTTGATCTGATTGCATAAACTTCCTTCCCAACTCGTCATTTCTGTGCCCACGGGACCTTACGTGGGTATGCACCTTGTGCATAGATAGTTCCCTTGACTATGTACCGAATGATGTTCTACTCTTTCCTCGTTTTGGGGCAATTTTATTGAAGTTGGGAAGGCTTAAGTTAACTTATCTAATCTAAACTGATCAAAAACTGGAAAGTTTTCTCCGGAAATTCATGCCTTTAAGGCAGGGGTTCCCAACCTTTGTTTTCGTCTTGCACCCCTACAGAAATTTCATCGGAACCTCACACCCCTTGAAATGAAAATGCAATATCTAGCAAAAATCATATTATTTACCCAGAGTTTTTTGCACCCCCTGGAATATCGTCTCGCACCCCCGCGGGGTACGAGCACTTCAGTAAGGAACCCTTGCTATAACTGAGGCGAGGCGTTATAAAGATTTTTGTTGAAATTGCGAATAGTGGGCTGAAAGCAATAATAAATTAAAGGCAATAATAGGTTGAATGCAAAAAGTGTAAATTAAATTACTATATCAGTTGCTATGGATTTTTGTTGCTGTAAGCTAGATTTGCTGAAATAATTCGAACAGAGATAGCGTATTTCATTCAAATGATCATATCTTCGAAAAATAATCTAGAAACGTGGAATGAGTTAATAATCCAGGTGTATATAGGTTATTAGTAATTAAAATTATACATATGAAGTCTTCATCTGATGTCTTTATCATCAAGCTATTTTCATTTCCAAACGTTATTTGTAGGAGATTGAATTTAAGAATGTTGGGGAAAACAAAGCCAATTTGGCTGCTTATTAAATTAAACTCCTTCATTAAACTCTATTTGCAGCATCGGGTGTCTCTTTTTTGCCTAATACGCATTTGACAACTTCAATAAATATTGCCATAGCTCGTCATTTCTTCGATTTCAGAAATATCTGTGAAAGAAGTTTAGATGATTGTCCTTAATATTTTTCGGATCGAATAAATTACTCTGAACGTTGTCGTGCATCTAGGGAGTCAGCAGAACTGAAGCAGTTTTTTGTTTTATTTTATACGGCTTGTGAAACCTAATGCTTCAATAGTTCATTGTATTTCTGACTTCTGAACGCTATGCGAAATTTAATACTCCAATGGTACATTTTATTTGTCAACTGCTGCACAGCTTATAGGACTTAATTCTCATTGTTGGCGTCTTCAATCTGCCATCCTCTGGGAAAATTGAGTGGAAAAAATTACAGGCACGTAAACGATTCGGACATATCGCATCGCAAGGTTAAATTTCATTCGCCATTTACAAGGTATCGTGAAAATTAATTGAATATTTAACCACATTTTTATGTATTCCAGTACTTCATGAAATAAACATTTGATTCTCATGTAGAACGCACCCGCGATTTATGCTTCATTATTCTTAAAACCCTTCGATTTCTAAAAAATTGAGGCACAGAATAAATAGACATATTCGCGCAGGCTTTTGGGCAGCATGACAACTACTCGCGAACCGTGACCTTGACAACATTCTTTCATAAAATAATTCAAGTTGGTCGGGACCTTATAGACAGTCGGCCTTCGTTTAATTTAACATGTAAGCATCTTGGAACCCAAGTGCAATTAAAGGTAAAAATCTCGAGCATGCGCACGATTCGTGCACTTCGCCTCACGAAACTAAATTAATTTCAAACATTATACATAAACAAGGTGTATATACAGGGGATTTCGACAAGTGTTCCTGTAGTCCCGTTCTGTGAATTGTATTTCCTGAGTGATATATCGCGAGTCCTGCGTATAAGTTTAACAAATTTTACCTTCAATATCGGTTGCTGTTAGCCAGACGAGAATACCAGGTCGACAACGGAACTGTGCACTTATCGCGAACCACATTTATGACCTCACCTACGGAGTGCCTCGACGCGACTGCTCGCTTCTACGCCCCCGCTGCGGTTGCTGAGTGTTGTTGCATGGGCAGGGGACGACAAGTAATGGCCGTATGAGTAGGATTATCGTTGTTAGGTTCGGCCTTCATGACAACGTCAAACGCGATCTCATGACTGCGAGAAAAAGTAATCGTTTAATGTGGATCTTGGAAAACGGGGAATCTTTGCTCTAGGTAGATTGAGTCATCGGATAACCCGCGCAT
This sequence comes from Platorchestia sp. MABIK, assembly GCA_014220935.1. NCBI lineage: Eukaryota > Metazoa > Arthropoda > Malacostraca > Amphipoda > Talitridae > Platorchestia > Platorchestia sp. MABIK. The sequence continues at coordinate 102,550 of JACJUY010001907.1, read as the reverse complement.
GGAAAACATCATCCTAGGAAGAAAGTGGAAGAGAAGACAATGAAGGTACAGCGAAGATGGCGTGAAAATGGAATGAAGCAAAAAAAAATCTCAAGACCCATCTATTGCCACACACAAGGCTCCAGTCCTCATAGTATAGGAGAGAAAAACTTAACTAATCTACTCTTGTTGATAACCTAATGCCCCCTGAGGGGCCTTGTCGGAAGGTGGAACGAACAGTTCATAGCTTCGTAAGTGTGAGTTTGTGGGAGAGACAAGTGGGTTACTTATTATTTGGTAAAGGTTAGCTTGTCAGAGGACAGGAGTTGGATGAGGCGAGTTTGTAGGAGGATAAGAAGATTGATTCTGAGCTTGGTAAAAGTGAGTGTCTACGAGGATGTGAAAAATGATTTAAAGCTTGGTAAAAGTGAGTGTGTACGAGGATGAGAAAAATGATTTAAAGCTAGGTAAAAGTGGGTGTGTACAAGGATGAGAAAAATGATTTAAAGCTAGGGTAAAAGTGAGTTTTAAAAGTGCAGTAGCTAGGTAAAAGTGAATTTGTAGGAGAATGGAAAAAACTATTTACAGCTTGATGAAGACGAGTTTGTTGAAGGATAAGAGGAACCATTTAGAGCGTAGTAGAGGTGAGTTTGTAGGTTGCTATAGCGAGTCAACATTAGTATGACAAATTTGAGCTCATAGAAGTATAATATATTTCAATTATACCATAATTATGGTAAATGTATGAGTACATATAAGAAAGATGGAAGATATTGACAGACTCGTATATGCTTGATATATTGATAGTAGAACAGATTTCCATCTTGGATTACTATTTTGAAGAAACACCGATAACCCTGCACACCTTCTCAGAATACGGGCTCAGCTACTATGTAGCTTACTAAATTTTCATCCGTTGGGAAATTACTTGTGAGAAGGCAGGTCCCTTCTTTGCAATCATCAATTCTATTGACTGGAAAAGATTTTGTGCTTCTGTTTTTTTTTGGTTCTTCGTAAGCAGTTCAAGGCATCTTGCTTGACCAAAATTACCGATGAATAAAGTTTGAGTCTTCCTACCGATACAAATTTATTCATATATATCACCCCAATGGTACCTGCATTACTGCTTACTAATTACCTACCTGTATCACAGCTTTTTTTTCTTAAATGTTACGTTTAAATTTTCAATAAGTTAAAACAGCACGAGCAGCGCACTGATTATCTACAAAATTGACTGGAAAACCAACCGTCTGAAACACGTGGAGGTTTTGATGACGGATTAACCTTACCAGACCTGGGGCCCTGAACCCAACTGTTGAACGCTAAACCGCACAATTTCAATTCGAACACATTGGGGTAGATATTCTCGATGGCTAATCATGAGGTTGGGCCACCATTGGTTGGTTATTTATAGTTTGGGACACTTGTTTCACGTGCTAATCAAAGTTCCAAAAAATTAGTTACAGCGATAAAGCAGCAGGTTCGGAAATTACCGAAAAATCGGAACGGCGTTTGAGGGATGTAATAGTACGTCGGAAAAGAACCATGGGCTTTTTTCAACCTACGAAAATTGATCTGTTGTGAACTAATGTTATTTTTACAAGTAAGTAATTCTTATAAAATTCAAACCCGACACCTTAATGAAAAAAATTCCAAACTAAATAGAAAACTAAACATTAGAAAATGTCTCAATATTCATTTAGAATTTTGGAAGATTCTTAAGAGACCATCGATTTTATCAAAATGTAAAAATGTTTTTTTGAAGTACAAAATTCTCATCTTTCTGCATTGTGTTGCTTGAAAATTACGCCTTTGAAAAAAGTATCGCTTTTTCTAAATTTATTGAACCATGGATCTCATTTCATTGATCCATTCAAAATATACAAGATGAATTAATTTCATCTCTTGCGAAAACTCATCTAATTAATTGTTCAATCGCCTAAATTTACTCAGCATTCTACAGTACTATGCAGGGAACACTAATAGGGGACTGCTCGGGTGATGATAGACGATGACGACTGAAAATGTTATTTACCTCATCAAAGTTTAATTTTTTTACATCATCAAATGTTTCTTACCTAATCGCCAAATGTTTCTTACGTCATCACAAATGTTACTTCATCAAACGTTACTTACCTCATTACCAAATGTTACTTACCTCATCACCAAATGTTACTTACCTCATCACTAAATATTACTTCATCAAATGTTAGTTCAGAGTTGAAAATTTTTTCTTTTCAGTCCAAATTTGAAGATCAGCCATAAAACTACATTGCCGTCTGTATTGTATACATACACGCAACCTTAAAAAAATATGCCAGCTTTGCTTTCTCTAACTCAAAATTTAAAGTAAAATCTAAAAGCGAAAAGATGAGAGTAAAATTGGTCCTTTTACCCAAAGCAACGAAAAATCGAAAGCATTTCGGAGACCAAGTTCATAGTCAGTTCTGTAAACTGCAATGTGTGGTCAGTACTATGTTATAATAAAGCCATAGGCATTTTCCTTGCTTATAAATTGTTATTAAATGTGCGATACTGCGATTTAAGCATGGCAGTGAACATCTGTCTAGAATTTTATTATTCAAATCCTAATTTATTCCCATTTATTTGATGAGATGCTATCAGTGACCCAATTAATAAGCAGAATTCCACCAAGTTAGATGCGTTGAAATTTCAAACTTGTTTAAAATATTATCTTGTTCGGAGTTAGACACATCAACCGTTAATAATTATCTCCTTCATAAGAGTTAAGGTCTCCACAACATCGCGTAGATGCAGTTCATGAACGCAGATCACCTTACAATGGATTCAGTTTTCCTTAGAATGTTTGAATTTATGCAGGCCTCCCTAGAATGAAGTTATCCTTATAATATGTGCAGGTCACCTCAGAATGTATCTAGCTCTCCTTAAGGTGTATAAAGGTTTTCTTAGATTGCACGCTGGTCTCCTTAGACTGCATGCAGGTCTTCTTAGATTGCATGCAGGTCTCCCTAGAGCATATACAGGTTTCCTAAGAATGTACACAGTTCTCCTCAGAATGTGTGCAGGTCTCCTCGTATTTTATGTAGTTTGCCAGAATGTATACAGGTCTCCTTAGCTTGCATGCAGGTCTCCCTAGACTCTGGAATGTTGGTCTCTCCGGATTCAAAAAGAGCACAGGAATCAAATGTCCACCTAACCACCAGACTAAGCCGAGGACACCCTCAAACAAGAGTTAGTAAAGGCTCTCTGTGCAAACATTGTTGTTTGTTGGTTTTTTAAGTATATTCTTACGTTTAACTTGGAACAATGCACGTGCTCACGGAAATTAATCCTTTTAAAATCTTAAAATCTGACCTTGCCTGGATGGCTTGTGTGATTGTTCAGTGGCACTCATTGTCCAAAACGCAATGACGAGGGCAGACACCATCAAAATACAACAATGAGTGATGTTTGCAAATTCTGCACTCCGTACGAGGCGCGTTAAGTCGAACCTGGGAAATACTAAAGTTATTTAATTTTCATCTCATCCACGTGACAAAAAAAGTTCACATAAATGGCTTCAGTGGTTTTATTTTAACGTTACATTGTAAAATTTCATAGATAGAAGGGCGGAAAAGGCTTTAGAGAGCAGTAAAACAAAGTCAAATTTACATTATAGGTATTTCAATCAACAATAATCACTCAATTTTTTTTTCTCATGCTATTATTGGAGATAAGTTGTATGTGTATATCAGATGCTAATAATGAAATACCACAAACTTGAAGACAAAATAAATGAGGCACGCTTAATGTAGTCTTAACTTAAAAATATAGATTAGGCGATGAGAACTTGGGCTTACACTTTGAGCGGCAGAAGGTAGTTGAAATATCTCAACTTTGTGGTTAACGTGTTGCCAGATTTCTAACTGAATTAGTAGTCCAAATACCTTTATTACGTACCAAAGCTCAACACTTGGGACTAGCCTCCGTAAACTATAATAGGCCGCTCTATTTTTCGGGATGAATTTCTTACATTAGAAATCAACATGGGACCAACCTTACAATTAAATTAATAATCCAACATTTAATTGCTACTTTCTAAAGCATAAAACTCGAGAGCATCTGTCGTAAGCAATAGAAGGCCGCTAGCTTTCCCAAGGTACATTAATTGCGTTTGTGCAATGAATAGTCGAATCAAAATTAATAAGAATAAAAACTAGTCCCACATATTCACAGCTAAAATCGAGAACCGCATTTGACTTACTACTTGGACTGATTTTAAAATTGTAAGTTAAGGGTCACACAAGATTATGCTGTGTAATTTGTTGAGGTTCACATAAGATGATATTATATAACTCAAGCATAAGTTAAGATCCACGTAAGATGATATTATATAACTCAAGCATAAGTTAAGATCCACGTAAGATAGTATCGTATAACTCGAAAGAAAATTGTTCTTGTTAGACAATACATCGTTAGACAATCGACATAAAGTCATACATTAAATATCTTTGTGATTCACAGCATCGTTGTGAAAAATTTATTTTATATGTTCAAGCAAACGTACAACTTTTTACATATTCTAATGCAGAGCGATGTGCAAATCAAAGTATAAGTGATTCCTACATAAACTTCTATTTAATTATAAAAATATGTGATGGAAGCCTCGCTTATGATACTATGTAACATACCCAAAAAATGGGTAAATATATGAAAGCTTCCCAATTGAAACCGAGATGTATTGCAGCTTTAACCTATTGGGTCAACATTTTGTCGAAGTTTTGATGGTATGTGGCTTAGGCTATGTTAAAGCAGAGACTACATAAATGGAAATGGTTAAACGAGGGTTTCCCATCTTGTACCCTCAAAATGTAACCCAAAAAGCAACCTGAAAAAAAGCCAAGTAAGCAATCAAGCAAGTAATCAAGAAAGCACCTAAGTGGGCACACGCACAAACTCCCGAGTAAGCAATCTAACAGGCAGCCAGGCAGTCAACTAGGAATCAACCATTTGGTCAATCAGGCTAGCAATGCAACCGAGAGTTGTTATAACCTACGAGTTACCAAGGAAGTAACGCGCTTGCAAAATTTCAATCCGATCAACCATATAAGCAACCAATTTATTAACGCTGTAGCACTTGCTTCTCCTCATTCGAAAACAACTTTTTCGTATTTTTCTAAGATTACTTTTGATTTTATGTACTTAAAACTGAGGGAGAATTTCTCCTCTGCCTTGCAGTTCGTGATTCTATCTTTCAATAAGAAAGATAGAATCGGACCAGTTTTTGATGTGCATCAATTGCGCTTGCTTATGAAAAAACGTTCCGATTTTACGTGTTTCCATTCGCTCATCATTTTTATAAACCTGACGATATTAGACGATCATTCTCCAAATCACACAATCCGAGAGAGAGAATAGATCCACCTCGTATTAAATGCGCATCAGTTGTATTTCCTCATGATGTGGAAATAAGAGAAAACAAATCCAACAGATATAGAATGCTCATCATTTGCGCTTGCGGATGATGACTTTGAAAGGCTTGGGGATAATAATGAACCGCTCTAAAGGGTCGCGTTCAGTGGAGAGAGCGGCCCCTTCCGGTGCCTCGAAGCTGAAGTTGTGCACCATCGCAGCACTGTACAGGAACATCGTCTGGCGGGCCAAGGTCTCCCCAGGGCACACACGACGGCCTGGAAATACAGAATTTGACAAACGTTCTGTGAAGGAAACGCGATCTGTATAGACAATGATGCAATTTAGAAATACGCTTAATGCAATAACAGTTTTTCGAGAGATGTTCTGGAAAGGCAAGGACGATTGGTATAGGCTGTAATGCAATTTAAAAAGACACTTTAAAATAACGCAATAATAATAATAATTTACAAAGGTGTTCTGGAAACACTTAAAAAAATTGCCTGAAGCTATTTATCGAACCTCAAAACATAGCATGGAGGATTATGTTGTGAACTTAATAATTTAGTCGTACTGTTTATTATTCATTTCATCACTGAACGTCTCGAACTGGAAGTGGTATTGAAAAGAAAGATCAAAACTGTACAAATCTATTGCATATATTATGCAGTCACTATTTACTTTGAATTTACTTGAACGTTATTTTATAAATCAGAGAAGTTCTTTAAAATTCCAATTATTGACCCTATGATGAGAATTTATTACACCTCGGATGCATTTTGCAAAAAAATTTTCCATATTAATTAACTACATTTCTAATTCACTTTGGTTTCTCTTGAGCTACTAGATGTTGAAGTTTAAAGGGGATTCAGAATCTTTTAAAATATCCTTATCGGCAGGAATATAACACGCGATATGATGAACAGAACTTTAACATTCTTATCTTTCTGTGGACATGCAATTGCAAACCCTACCTGATTGTCATCAAGTCCCTGGAATTCTGGTGATTTTCATTATTTTATTCAGAGCAGGATTTTGTTCTTGATTCTGTTACCAATCTATATATATAAAGAAATGCCAAATATGCAAAACCCCGAGTGTAACTCAAAGTAACTTCAACTCAAGAAAACTTATCTGATAAGTAAACTTACCAGTTTTCAGAATAAGGTTAACCAATTTCAGTTGCAATATTTTAAGTAATTTCTATTCTCAGTGAATTCAACACAATGAGCTCTAACCGCCAACATGCTCTAAGCATGCTGTAATTATATGAATGTTGTTCTAACTCGTTACGTATACCTAACAGCGCATTTGCTTTTCAACTACGCACTTGATATAGGCCAGATCACAAAACGTCTGAGACATTACAATCAAAGTTTTCAAAATAGCTGAATAAGTCAGCTTCTTGAGTAAAATACATATACAAGAAGGATTCCTACAGACGCTTATTTCACGCAACATGAACAAACTTAAACTTAAAAACAAAAAAATTCCAAGGAAATTAATCATCAGGACAAGAGAGATTTCTCTGTCATACTAAAACTTGGTAACGTGACAAATAAAAATGATGATCTTTTTGGAACTGATGATCCCGAAGCGTTTTCTTGGTAAAAATGAGCAATTTCCTTGGAAATTCAATTGTTTTTCTAAGAACTAAGTTATTTTTAGCTTTTGGTGGTGGTACCGATTGAAAAAGGCAGAAATCCTTCTTTCTTGGCGCAGAATTTGCCGTCGGCATCGAGGAAGTGTTGTGGGTAGAAGTCATTCGGTCTCTCCCAGTGCGCCGGGTCTGCGTGGCAGCCGCCGGCGTGACCCATGAACACAACACCCTGTTTTGCAGAGCATGTCAGAAAATGGGTAATACTGTGGAATATTACGTGAAATATAAGTACTGCGGAATTTAATGGGAAATATTGATACTGGGAAATATGTGAAATACATGTACTATGGAATATAATGGGAAATATTGATACAGTGGAATATGTGATATATAGATGATACGGGAAATAATGTGAAATGTAAACACCATGGAATGTAATGTGAAATATAGATAGTATGGAAGATAATGTGGATCATCGAATGAAAAATAGATTGTAATATATAATACGAGATGTCTAATGAAATGGAAAACAATGTGATGTTTTGGATATCGAATGAAATATAGAATCTAACATAAAATTGAACATGGAATAAAATATGGAACAAAACATGAAATGATATGTAGAGTTATGTAAATACATATTAAGAAATAAAACACACGATAGAGTACGATAAAGTATAGAATAATGTATAAAATAGAATATAGAGTAAAATGTAAAACAGATTGCTAAATAAATGCAAAATAGAAATGTAGCATTCATTTAAATTATTAGTTTCAGTTAGAGTCATAAAACTAATTCTAGCAAACCATTAGAAAATAATAACAATTAGCAATTTCAATGATGGTGACAACAACTTTTTTCATCAAACTATTAGAAAAAAAGAGCATCAGTTTCATCCATAACCAATCTGTTCAGAAGACCTGAGTGACACAGCAACGGCAAGCATGACGTACCTCCAGCAAGCATGGTAAACCTACGGCAAGCATGACACACCTACGGCAAGCATGACACATTTACGGCAAACATGACGCCCCTCCGGCAAGCATGGCAAACCTACGGTAAGCATGACACACTAACGGCAAGCATGACACACCTACGGCAAACATGACGCCCCTCCGGCAAGCATGGCAAACCTA